>APFE030497002.1:41697-82982 GCA_000404065.3 Pinus taeda
CAGGCTCCACACCCAACAACAATTTGGTGTACTAGTGCTAGCAATGGATTATTTTCCTTTAACACCCATGGTCGTAATTTTAGTTTCATCACCTAAATCAGATCCCAAATCCTCTTGAATGATTGTAGCTATCTTCCTTTGTTGCTTAATTTCTTAGGACTCATCTCTAGATGGATCTTCCAACAATGGTCTTCATTGTGACCCTCTTTGGAACAATGTTTAAATATTGTTTTCTCTCCTTCCTTTTTAATGGATGCATTTTAATTTCCATTCCCTTTGAAACCCTTCTCTTCTTCATTAGCCTTAAATGCCCTTTTGCTACACTCTTCTGGAATATTTTTCCCTCTTGCCTCAACATGAGGGGCTTGGACACAAACCTCATCTAGACTATTGGGATTAAATATGAGTATCATATGCCTAACGTAACTTTGTAAGCCCCCTATATACTTCAACAACGTGTCTTGTAATTGGAAAGCTACACCTAACATTAAAGACCTTCTTCTAAATTCTTGGTTGTAATCTTGCACAGTTTAACCTTTAAGTTCTCTAAAGTTATGCCAATTCATGATGGTATTTTGCATATATGCTAGAGGGTAAGACTATCTTTTAATTGCATCAATTAAATTAGAACAATAAATTGAGATCTGACCATGTTTTTTTTTATCTCTTCTTGTATCTTAGCTTCCCACCAAATTAGTGTTGCACTCTCCAGTCTCAAGGAAGCTAGTTGAATCTTTGTATCATCATCTTGAAGGTTTTTAATTATGCAATATAACTCCAACTGAAGAACCCAATTATCAAGTTTCTCTGCATTCACTTCACCATTATACATAGGAAACTCAACTTTAATATCAAGTTTTAAGGAGGGTGTTCTACCAATTCCTATTGAGGTATGTTGATGAGTATGAATAAGGGTCGTATTAGTGGAACAAGAAGAAGATGCCTGTGAAGATGAATATGAAGATGATGGTGGAGATGGTGGAGGTTTACCTCCATTTCCATTACCTCCTCCTCTTGAATAACCTTCTCCTTTTGGAGGCTTGGAGCTTTCACCTTGCAGTCTTGTATTCCTCTCTTCATAAAGGACTTTCACCATCTCTGTCATGTCAAAGAAAGATTTCCTAAAAATCGTATTATCCTCTAACATATTGGTAGGCTCTCCTTCATGTGACATGCTTTGCTAAAGCTTCAACAACAATTTGAGGTAGAACTGGTGGTGGAGATTGTCGCAATCTTGTTCTCCTTCTCCTTGACCCAACTTCAGGACCTTCAACCATCTTTCCTTCTTCTCTATTGAGCTTCAACCTTGTAAGTGTCACAATCACTTGCAAACAGTTAAATCATCCTTGCACAAAGAAAACCAAGAGCTACGATACCAAACTTGATATGAATGGGAAAATTATTTTTGTTGTGCTAAATTCCTCTCCAGAATATGTAAAAGCTCTTAAGGATTCATGAGGTTAATAACATGTTTTATCATGAGATTTTGAGTGTTTTTATGTAAATTGCATGTACAAATTTACATAAAAAAATGACTGAACAACAACATACAATAGACAATAACATCACCAAAACATTATCACTATAACACATGATGAAGGATTTCACATCGCCTGGGCTGCGTCTCCTTGGTCTAGCTTCCAATGGATTGACCTTCTCTATTATGCTCAAAAGTTTGAATACATTAGTTTACAATGCTCAAACATCTCTAAAACCTGCACCAATGGCTCCAGAATGCCCGGAAGTTTTTGTCTAGCCTTTTCCTGCTCCCAAATTAGTCAAAAGCTAAAGACGTTATATTTTTCCCAAGTCTTTTTGCTAATTGCAACTCCATTTCCCCAAAATCCAACACTATTCTAAAAATTAGCCCCAATTTCCACTAACTGGTCGTTGATTCCAAAAATCCAAGCCACATGTGGGACAACATGCCCGAGACTAAGGCCAACAACCCACCCTCATCGTCCAAGGCCCCACTCAACTCCATGCCACTGTTCTGTTTTGTTGCATGTGTCCAGGGGCTGGCCCCTTTTCCGAATGTTGCATAACTTCGAGTTTAACTATAATCAACATGACTATATATAATTAGAAACATAGTGGCGTGTTGGTATTCGGCAATGTCCGTTGGATGGAAGTCTATTGTTCAATCCCCTCCTAGTCCATTCAACCATTAACACGTTTTTGGTGGCCCCCATGTTGCCACGTGATGGCCTATGGTTGGGCCATGTGGAAGCCTGTGGTTGGCCACCAACACACCAATGAAAATCACCCAAATCAGCACTAGTGACATTCGAACAAGTGGCAAGACATGATTGGCCCGACAGAGCCCTGCCAACCATGCCCACTCAGTAGCCCCATTAATCCTACCACGTCAGAAGTACAGACTATTGACTGGGCTGTCAAAAGTTTTGCCAAATTTGCGTCTTTTGGAAAATGATTAGAACATGTTTCTGGGAGCATACGAAGTTCATTTCACATGAAACAAGTTGTGACTAATTCAAGATGACGAGCACTACATGGTCTTTCATGTTCCACACCGATCCAAAAACTTTGATATTTGAGAAAATTTTTGAGCATGTTATCAAGGAAAGAAATGTCATCCACAGTATAGAAAACTAATCTCAATCTCAGTGACTTGAAATCGGGGTGTCAACGAAAAACTAGAATTATTAAGAGAGAATAAAGAAGGGAAGGATCGAAAACTTACTACAAAATATTAGGGAAATTCTTCACTATTTTCGAATAATACCAATTGGGGTTGTTTAACAATTACTTGTGGGGTAGTACAATGACCAGAATCGAACCCAACACCTCCATTTTTCTGGCTAGTCACATTCCAAGAACCTGAGTAAAACAATGAATAAATATTATGCTCTACCAGGTGCAAGACAAATGAAATGTGATCGAACTGAACTTCAATTTGCAACATTCATAAGAAAAACTCTTACTTGATACTTTATATCAACACTTGGCAGGGTCCACCTACAACGAAGTAAAGTTTGGGTTGGGTTGTATCATCTCGGTGTGACAGCTCCAGAAGGACTTAGAGGAATGAAATGAGGCAAAAACAGGAATCCAAAAAAATTGTAGGGTTTCTTTTGTTTATTTTTCACCATCAGATCTTAGGATAGCATCACCACCTCCATCCTTGATCATACATGATCCATATGATTATCTTGTTATCACCATAAGGTTAACAAATTTAGGGTGGACACATCATGTAGGGTACATTGTATTGGAATTTTAAAATCTTGAGATTCTATAGATACAATCTTAGACGAATAAGTCGAAATCTTAGATGGCAAGCAGACATGCAGAGTAATGGATTAAAATGCCCATGAGTGTCAACACTAACCGATGCCCTGAGTATTTGTTACAAGTGGAGATGGCAAGCAGACATGCAGAATAATGGATTAAAAAATCCTGATCCTTCACTCAGCTAATAGAAAGCAATTGAACATCCCCTATCCATTCTTGCTCATACTATTTTGCTGTGAATCTATTACTGCCCTAGTTAGATTCAAACTGGTTCTCCAACGCACAGAGCCGAGACGCAACATTGCTAGAAGAGTCGAGAAGCAACACCTGCTAGCAAATCTATTACTGCCCTGGCTTGATCCAAACTTGTTCTCCTAGGCACAGAGCCGAGAAGAAACATTGCTAGCAGAGCCGAGAAGCAACACCCGCTACCAACATTGTTAACAGAGCCGAGAAACAACACCCCTTAGTTCCTTGCTGCCATTGCAACAGTTCACTCAGAATGGATATTTCTTTTGGTGTCCATTGTTTAGTAGGGAGGTTGGTGACCCCGACACTGGCTAAGCTTCTCTCATGCCACTGCTTCACCATACAAAGCAAGGAGTGTGGGAAAGGCTTATCACCAGCCGTGGGAAAGCCAGTCATTTTCAGCGTGCAAGAAAGGAGATAGTTGAGCAAGTAGAAGGTGTCTTCTCCGTGGTTTTGAATAATAATTCATCGTCTTTGTTTTTTTGCAGGATATTATGTCATTGAATCACCTGAAATTTTATGATCAATACTATCCCCATGACTTGGAATTCAACCAATACGTTTGGTCTGCAATTTCTGGTGTCTTGTTACACATACCTCGCGCCCTATTTACAGAGCCAAATCTTCAGATTTGCCGCTTTATTTATCAAGTGGCATGCATAAAAGGCTTTGCATGTTCTCCGGGTCAGCGTATTATCATTCATTGCTTCGTTTCCATATCTATTTTCCATTACAGTCTTGACAAAAATCAACTCCCATGGATTCAAATGCATTGCAAAACTTATGTTGTGGGAGTTAAATAATTCAATTACTGAATCAGAATAATTAATGAAATTGTTTGAGTTTTATGTGATCTTCACTACCCAGTACAAGAATAAAGCCACATTAAAAACAAATCAATAAATCAATATAAGGAGGACCATAAATGTATATGTCATTCATGGCGAAAACGCAAAAGCTTTATATGAATTTAATGATTAAACCCACATTAAAAACAAATCAATCTAAGGAGGACCATAAATGTATATGTCATTCAGGGCAAAAATGGAAAAACTTTATATGAATTTAATGATTGTCTTCTAATCAATCTAAGGAGGACCATAAATGTATATGTCATTCACGGCAAAAATGGAAAAACTTTATATGAATTTAATGATTGTCTTTTGTTTATTTGATAGGCTCTGATTGTAAATTTTATTTCACCACCTTGATTTCCAAATATCATGCCAGAGATTATATTGAACACTGAACTGAGCAATACATTCCAAAGATTATATTCGACACTGAATTGAACAATACATTCCAAAGATTATATTCAACACTGAACTGAACATAACATTCCAAACTAGGGATATTGACATGCCTGAATGGTGCTCTCTTCACACAGTTATACCCTGACATTTCACAACTATCAACTTCATCTTGTTTATGGCTAACGGTTTTTGAAGGCACACGCAGTTTTTGACGGCACGAGCAAGATGAGTAGAAAATTATGGTTATACCCTGACATTTCACAACTCCATCTTGTTTATACCCTGACATTTCACAACTGTCAACTTCATCTTGTTTATGGCTAACGGTTTTTGAAGGCACACGCAGTTTTTGACGGCACGAGCAAGATGAGTAGAAAATTATGGCTATCGGTTTTTGAAGCCACGAGCAGTTTTTGACGGAAGAAGCAATTATGGCACAAGAAAGAAGAGTAAAAAATTAAAGATCAGTAAAAAATTAGTGCAGCAGCAAGCACTTTGATACAAATTAGATGGCTTTCAGCCAGAGAGATGGTTATCTATTATGAACATTTTGCAAATGCTTTGATTGTCTTATTACCATAAATATGTATTGCCTTATTACCATATTTATATGTATTATAGCAAAATGTAACATGTACTTTCAAATTTGCAGGGACTACCATTTCCTGCCATCCTAAACTCCATCATCAAATGGAGACAAGGTGGGTTAAACTTTCCAATGTACTTTCCTATGTTTGGATAATGGTGGAATACGGTAGCATTATATCAAAATGAAAAATGGTTTAGGTTCCATCATCAAATGGAGAGAAGGTGGGTTACTTTTAAATGTAATTCCTATGTTTACTTAATGGTACGTAGAGAAGGTGGGTTAAACTTTCACATGTAATTCCTATGTTTACTTAATGGTAGGTAGAGAAGGTGGGTTAAACTTTCAAATGTAATTCCTATGTTTATTTAATAGTAGGTAGAATTAGGTAGCATTATGTCAAAGGGAAAAATTGTTTTGGAGCAAGTGAAGAAGCGTCTAATTTCCATTAAAATTTATATAATTTTAATATAGGTTATTAGATTTTAAAAAGTTAAAAGGTTAATTGAAATTTTTTATTATTTAATTTCTATATTATAATATCTAATTTGAAGGTCTAGAAATTGGTTGTGAAACAATGTTTTTGAAAATAAGATCAAATATCACTATAGTATGGTTAATGTTTTTGAAAATAATGTTTTTGAAAATAAGATCAAATATCACTATAGTATGGATAATTTAAGAGAAAATAATTTTCATTTTCTACCCACTTAGCATCATGAAAGGGAAAATTATTTTTGTTATGGTGGTTTTTGAATCGATCAACTTCCACTTTCACTATGAAGCTCATGGGATTTAGTTGTTATCTTAGTAATATTTATTTTCTTCTTAACATTAACCAAGTCAAATAGATATTTTCATTTTTGAGATTGGGGTTGAGTTTCCTTTTTCCATTTCATTCTTTATTGCCCAAAAATTTTCTATAAAATATTAAAGTAATAATATTTTTAATATTATCCTTATTATGTGCAATGATCTCCTACTTTATCCCCCAATGATCCAACCAAGACTAGGCATCTTTATGCCATCCTTGCATGAACTGAAGGCGGGGGTCTTAGCTAGAGTTAGAAGCAATTTTAGGAAACCTCTTCAGTTCCATGTGTAACTTATTTTTATACATAAGATGCCTAGTAATATCCATGTTTTTAATGGGGAAAGGAGTTTCTTTAATCAAGAAGATATGTCATAGTGTTTCCTTTAATCATGAGATTGTAGGTTATAAACTAATTTTGAATCTATTCAGTCTTCTACTTTAACTACAACCCTAAACCTTCTCCATATAAAATAATAGGAATGGAAAGAATATTAAGGGAATAATAAATAAAAAAACATTTAATTTACAAATTACTTTTAAGTTCTAAATAATATATAATTACTTATAAAAAGTAATTAACTAATTGAAAATTAAATGTTGTTAATTTACATTAAAAAAAAATTGAAATTAATTTTCAAATTGTAAATTTGAAACACTATCTATCTATATATATCTATATATATATATATATTCAAAACTAGAAAATATTAAAGGTGTACCTCTAATTTTATGATCAATTAACTATATTATTTATGATATAATATACCATATTCAGAATCCTTAATCATTGATATAAATTAGGTTACAACTTTAATTCTTAACTTAATAATATTTGGAAAATTTTAAATTGAAAATTCATACACCACAAAACCTCCAACAAAAAAACAAAAATCAATAAATAACATAGCTACAATATTCCATCACAATATTCTAGAGTTTTCAGTATTTCATATCCATAAGAGGATCCATCTTCAGTGAAAACCTTCTGAAATTGGATCCTCTTATGGATTCGAAGCATAGACAACTCTTGAATATCACTACGGAAAATATGAACTCTGTATCTTCACAAAAAGCCAGAGGACCCTAAATCTACAATGAATATTATTCATAAAACATAAAAAGATCTTTAAAAAACCTCTATCATAAATTAATCCCACTATTTATGATAAAATATAGCATACTCAAAATCCCTAATCCATTGATCTAAATTAAGTTACAATTTAAATTATAAATTTTAAATTGAAAATCTATACACCACAAAACATCCAACAATAGAAAAGAAAAAAAAAATCAATAACATAGTTACCATATATATATATATATATATATATATTCACGTACTCGCAGGTGATCAAGTGTGACCATATAGATACATATATATAGATAACTTCAATATTTTTGTTTTCCTTTTCAATTGGGAATTAGTTAGGAATAAAATATGATATGAGAGGTAATTAGACACCACATAAAATATTAAACTCATCTATTGTGATGGGGTTGAAGTATAGAAACCAATTTTCAAGTATTTTATGGAGAATCAGACATGGTACGATCCATAACCACCCCTAGCTTGTCTTATTATGGTATCAACCGATGTGGATGTTGTTCCAACCCATTCTCTCTTTAGCACACTACACTACCTAATTCCTTATCCTCATTTTTGTCTTCTCCTATCTATGCATCTTTTCCTTTTTAGCCATTTTGCACCATCGAGAACTCCAATTGCAAGCTAACTTCTACTTTGCCCTAATCTGAATCTGATTCTATGGAGTGGACTACCTGTATATATATAGATATCATGTAATGGAGGTATTTCTACATCAGAACCAGGAAGATGGTGAAAGCACTGGACCCTACACACTTTCTATGAGGAGGGGAGTAGTGGAAAAAGTGGTTGAGGTGAAAGGAGATGTAGAGAAAATTAGAAAAACTGGCTTGGTGGTGATGTTTGGCCCAAGAGAGGGAGATGCAAGCATCATGATATGAAAAATCGGCACAAGCACTCCATCATGATGATGACCAAGTAAACCCCTAGGGAGCTTCATTCCCATGTCTTCCGTGTCCATGTGTTGGAGATCTCTAATGGCTACAATGTGGGAGAGAGTGTGGCCACCTTTGCCTGCAGGAGGCAACAAAGATTTTGTGCTCTAAGAGGTAGTAGAAATGTGAGTAATGTTACCCTCTCCTAACATGTCGTGCAAAGGATATTCATGTCTCTATGAGGTCACTTTGAGATTCTTTCATTTTCGAGAGGTTTTTCATTCTCGCCCACACCTGCCACAGCATGAGGCTTGATGAATGACTTAGGTAGTGGCCAGGGATAGGTCATCAGACGAAACATTATGTTTTGATGTGTGTAATTAAGCATCTTGTGTGAACATGTTTTATGGCTTCTTTGTGTGTGACTGAATTGAAAAGACTCTTATGATACCACAACATTTGGTTAAGTTTTGTCCTCCTTCGTTTTGGGTAAGATGTTTTGGTCGATGAAGTTTCGATGAAAAATATGATCTGTTGGTAAGGAGAGTTTTCGTCAAACCACGATCCTTGTGTATATTCTGGAAACCTTATACTACACTTGGTTCTTGTGTTTTGGTGTTTTCACACTTATCCAATCAGTAGATTAGGAAAAAGGGAAAAGATAGAAATGAGCAAACCTAAATAAGAGGTCTCTATATTATTCTCTGAAGGAATAACCTATCCTACTCTCAATATGTCAGGATCCCTCTTCCACCAAAAAAATGAATAAGTTCCAATTTTAAGTCCTCTTAAATATATAAGTAAGGGAAAAAGAAGAGAAACACTTCCTACATAGAGAGGTGAAGCAAGCAACTCCATTGGGGTACTATCCAGGCTTGCTAGCAATGAAGCAATGTTTGGGTTTTTGTAGTTACTTTGTCGGGGTATTGTCCAAGCCTGGTTGCATCAAAACAACATCAGAGATGAAGAACTATACATTGAAAATCTAAATCTCGCGAACTTCACTACCCTTTCCAATTCGAAACATTGTGATATTGTTGAATCTTATGCTTGTGCTCAACCAGGGAAGGCACAAAGGGCACCATGTTTATTCATAGGGTAAATGGGGAAGCCAAAGTTATCTACAAAAGGAATCAATAATCACTAAAGAACTGATACCCTGCATAAAAGAGTTGACCGAGACAGAGAAGCTGGAATTCCACCAGTGTCTCGCTAAGTGTTGTCTCTGGTACAATGCCTTTGCCACTATCAATGTGCCCATTACCTCTATTAATTAAACATAAGTACATATATCAAATCAAGGTGTAGGATGAGTATTTATGATATAATATGTTTTAGGAAGGTGATAAAATTATTGCTAATGACTGTAATCATTTTATATTCCTATTTATAGAAATGGCTAATGATTAATATAAAATAATAAAAATATATATTATTTAAAATAAGATATATAATTTAAAATGATTATTTGAAAATCACATATGTAATTAAAAAATTTATTAATTGTATGCTATATATACTATATACTATCTATCTATAATCTATCTATATATATATATATATATATCTATATATATATAATATATATATATATATATATATATATATATGTGACATTATATTTTTAAGGGGTAGAGGACACTTAGGTTTTTGTGTGAGCTTAACCACATATGATAGATTTTACAATATTAATGAATGAACGATATTCAAAATAGTAAGATGTTTGTAAAACAAATAAATATAAAATTTCATATATTCATAAACCAAGTCATAATAGAAATATATGATAGGTCCTCTATACCCAGGTCTAATAATAAGATTTTTATAAGAACATATGCACAAACTATAAAAATCCAAATGTAAACTATTAATAATTGTTTCTATGTCTCAATACAAATAACATTAATTTACAAAATTTAATAATACAGTGAATTATAGTTTAAAATTAATCTAATTATAGAATTTTAAAACTATGTATTTTTATTTATTTCTACTTTAATTTACCTATATTTAATCTAAACATCAAGGACTAACTACCATGTAGCCCTTGTTACATTCTATTTTATTTTTGTACATACACACATATGAATATATTATTGTTTTCTTTGTCATCTTCAAACATTCTCTATTTCTCTAGATTGCATTATTAATAATCATCCCCACCTTATCATCTTTTTTCAGATTATTGCATTACTAATATGTATCTCCATCATATTATCCACTTCACATTAGCATGTTTGTTGCATCTTTTTTTTATTTGTTATACATTTACTCAATAAAATAGTTGTTTTCATCACCTGTAAGCACATCAATACTAAAACAATCATGGTAGTCATTTTACATAAACATATGTTCTATTGTTGCATTTGTTGTAACACTATATTTTTGAAATTCCACTACTATAATGTAATACCCCTCTATTTCTATGTAAATATCTTTTATTTTTAGATTGGGCTATTTTTAGGTGTGATGGTTAGAAGGACCCAATGGATTTGAATTGATGTGAAAGATTAAATATGATGATATATTAAATTAATTTTATTAATTAAAATAAGAAAAATATGGAAATTACATGGGAAAGAAACATTAGAGTTAAGAGATTCTCGCCAAGGTCTGAAAACCAATTTTGGTAGATGAGATCAAAATAATATTCCTTTAAATATATCCTAAAAATCCATGGGATTTGATCCACAATATTTAATATGAAGGGATAGAAAATATATTAAATAGTTTAGTGTAGAAAAACATCAAGTAAGGGTGGAGTAAAGCTCCGCGGGAAAAAAGTTGGGATTTAAAGAAAAAGAAGAAAATACATTTTTCGGAAAAAAAGGAAACCATAGGCAAGTGGCTTGGAAGACCCATGAAAAGTAGGACACTGCTAAGGAAGTAAAATATGATAGGGAAATAATATATAAGAATACATTATCCAAAATCACAGGAGGTTGTTGAATTCCACTAGTAAGAGAAGTCAACTCCGAGGGGGGATTGAAGATTAGTTCAAGGTTGGGAGTATAGTGTTTTCCATGTACAGTACTCACAATAGTTACAATTAGACTTTTGGGTACATTTAAGTCTGAATTTACTCATTGATTATTGTTTCATACAGGGATTTTGATGTTGTGTCAAACATTGTTTGGGAGATGGTAGAGTGAAAACTGGCATGAGTTGTAAAGTTATGCTTAATATCTTACCTTAGAGAGTTATTATCAATACATTTGAATTCCTTGCAAAATTTTTGTATTTTAGTACCTATAATAATATGCCATGAATATTATTTCAAATGGTAAGTTGTATGAATACTCATTTTATTTGAAAATGAAAGCAAATCTATCATTTTGTGTATCCATGTATATGTTTTGACTTTACCACCATGGCAAATGGTGGAAAGTGAAATAAGAAAGAGAATGGAGAATACTCCTTGGATTTCATTTTACTCCGGAAATCTTTTGGAAGAAACTTGTTGTGTAGATATCGAGCAAAGTAAAGTTATATAGTTAGTTGTAATATAGATAAAAGCATTTATTTCCATGGAATTACTGAGTGAACATAATTTCTCTTAGGGTAACTAAGTGAGTCTTAGTCTAACACAAATTAGTTATAGTGTTTTTTATCTATTTATACAATAAGTCAAGAAAGGATAGAGATAAAACTTTGTATGGGGCTTGCGTGGAGTTAGAGTATCATCATGATCAATTTTAACAAATAAAAAAAGAACCAAAAAAATAGTAGTAATACCATTATCACTATTTAATTCTTGATATATTTATGGGTTTCAGGTTCTAATTATAGTTATTGTGGAAAACAACCTTTTTAGAACTAAGGGTGAAGAATTTATATCATACAATATATGTTACTGTAACATAATTTAATCCCATTATGGAATTGAAATATAGAGAGAAAAATGAATTGTATACATTTTTAACTGCTTGGTGTTGAGCCCACAGGGCTTTGGATTGACGGTGAATGGGTGTGGTGTTAAGGCACTCCTTGCGATAGGTCACCGGTTCAAATCCCCCGTGGGTACTTAGGTTAGTGTTAACGTAGAAAAAAAAAAACTACTTGGTGTTGTAGGCTAATGATTAGCAGATAAAGGAGGGTTGGGTGTTAGCTGACCATAAAAGATATCCTATTATGTGTATCTAAAAATTAATGGAACACTTCCTTGATGAATGTAGTTCTCTGAAAAAGGAAAGAATTCCATTTACACCAATATTCCATTATGGAAATAGAATTGATAGTTCAATCGGTACAGTAGGAAAAGGAAAGAGTAAAAATTAATACTCTAATTCATATAAGATTTCCAGTAATTACAAAACAAAAAACACCAAAATAAATAGGAATACGATTCTCTAGAAAATTTTGTTATAGAGTGGAGTCACATTAAAAAGATAAAAATATATAGATATTCCCTAAGGATTTAATGTAAATACATCATGTTGTCGCATGTTGGAATGTTATGGGTAACCACCTAGATTCAAATATATACTGTACAGGCCTTGAGTTGAGGCTACACGCACAGTGGCGAGTTGACCATCTAAAACTTCGTATAAAAAATAAATAAATACATTATAGAAATTCTATTTTAGATACACCTAGAGACAAGAGTTATATCCCATATAGAAACTGGCACATGATAATGGTGTTTTAAGGAAACCCCATTAAATTTATGCATCGAGCACCGTAGATGCTGAACACTGAATTCGATGGCCAAAAGTGTGACAAAAAAAGGTTCCATTATCGCCTGTAGTCATTAGAAGATAAGAAACATATAACTAAGTTCCATAACTCTAAAGGAAATGTAGAATCTGAGATACAAAGAAAAAAAACAACAAACAATCATAAGAAGGAAAATATCAAATCTATAAAGGAGAGGGGTCAATTGTCCTATTCCTGTAACTGAGGTATATGAGTTTCAAACTACAAACAAAAAAAAAATATTAACCGTTGTGATATTTTTAATGGAAAGGTATTAAATTAGGTAAAAAGACCAAAGATTAGTTATATGGCTCAATAAATGGTGTGCTCTAAAACTGTGAACACTGAGTCTAAATTTAGACCAATTTAGTATTAAGGAAAGGGATATCTAACAAACTCTACTGTTCGGTCCCTATAATACTAGTGATTACACCATTGCTATCATGGTTGTATCCCTTATTAATATTTTTGTGCCCCTATTGTCTCCATATTGTTACTATTGTGCCCCATAGAATCCCTCTATTGTTATTTTTGTGGCTTTATATTATTATTGTTAGGTCGGCTGGGTTATATTATGACTCCTTAGACTCCTATATATGGAAAGGAGGTTTTGTCATTTGAATCCTCCAAGAATTGTTCATTTGTGTAATGTAAAGTAGGTTGCCTCCTCGAACAGGCTGAATTCTAAGGGGTTCAACTATCTTTTCTATCGTTTTGTGAGCTGGTTTCGTAACATTTGGTATCAGAGTTTTGGATTCTAGGGTTTCGCTACTCCAAATAGGTCATCATGGAATTTTCGCTATAACGTTTTTTTTGTGATATTTCAGAATATAAACAAAAAACGAATTTGAGATGAAATCACACTGAATCTTGGGTCCAAATTTCAGAGCATTTCGCACTATATTTACAGAGATATGATCTGAGGAAGTTGGTCTTTTGCAGACTCCTGAAATACATTCCAAACGGGTGACCCAAGGAAAATAATAATAACTTTATCTCTGAGCATTGGATTTAAATTTTATAAGAAGTTACAAAACGAGGACGGAATGTAGTGTCTCATATATATTTTTCAGAGCCAAAGGGTGAAACAATGACTCGTGGCATATCGTACAAGTTCGCTCTACTGAACTAGTCTATAATTAGGTCATTGTGGAAGATTTGGCATAAATCTTCCTTGGAGAATGCAATTTGGATAAGAATGGTGGCATTGGAAAGAGGACATATAGGGCTACCACATGTTAGAATTTCAGAACTAGAGGATCCGCAATTACAGAGATACGTCAGATTCAATATCAAGCTCCTACAAGGTGAAAAAAGGTGTGTAGTTTTTTTTTTTAATTTTTGTATAAGCTTGGTTTGAGAAATTAGTTTGAAGAAATTGAAAGGGAATAGTAAAGCATTATTATCAGTAATTGATGCCCGGAAAGAAAATTGAAACACCTAGTAAGCAACCTGAAAGCTCTAGCATGACTCATGAAGAAGAGGAAAAAATGCAACATGATATATCAAAATTACGAGACCAAGTGCAACAAGTGTCACTTGCACAAAAAATAACAGAATATAAGATGGATGGTTTAAAGAACGATGTAGAAGCTAAGATGGATAGTTTAAAGAGAGTTGTAGAAGCTAAGATGGATTTTTTAAAGACAGACATGGAAGATTTGAAGAGAGATTTGACAAAGTTTCTACAAGAAATGCTTACTAATGGTGAAAGGGTAGTAAAGGATACTCACGATGAGAACAAAAGAAATGTTAATCATGATTTCATAGACTCTAATGTTGGATCGAAGACCCACCATATTCCAAAAATCGATATGAGGAAGTTTGATGGCAACGATCCTGCAACATGGATATTATAGATGGAGCAATTTTTCGATCTCAATAATGTGAAAAACACACAAAAGGTACATACTGCAACTTTATATTTGGAACCAAATTAGTTTGTATGGTATCAATGGCTTTGCTCTAATAAACAAATTATCACTTGGGCAATTTTTATGGAAGAATTGACAGCACATTATGCAGATACAAAAAGTAACACTTTTTTTAGCCAACTGATAAGTCTCAAAGAAAAAGGTTCAATAATGGAGCACATTGAGGAGTTCCAAAAATTGAACATAAGGGTAAAAAATATTCCAAAGGAGCATAGGATTTATGTGTTCATAGGGACTTTAAAGGATAATATCCAACATGATGTTTGACTTTGGGAACTTGATTCATTAGAGAAGGCATTTAGCTTAGAAAGAAAAATGGAAAGCAAAATTATGGCAACCAGGAAACATACCACTCACAACTATAAATATGGAAGTGTTGTTGCCCCTAGTCTTCCACAACCTATAAGGTTGACACCACAACAATTGGAAGAAAAGAGAGAAAAAGGGCTTTGTTATAGTTGTGATAACAAATACACTAAATGTCATAAGTGTGCTAAGAAGAAATTATTTTACATAGATTCTGAAGAGGAAGAAGAAAAGGAACAACAAAGGTCAAAAAAAGAGGATATACTCCAAGAACAAGGCCTAGATAAATAAGAAATGAATCCGACCATATCTTGTAATGCATTGGCTAGAATTACCACTTCTCGAACCATCAAGATAGAAGGACAAATCAAGAAGAAAAAGGTAATAATGTTGATTGATTCATGAAGTACCCATAATTGTATTAATTGTAAGATAGCAAGACAATTGAATTGCTTCCTATATCCAACACTAGAGTGTCAAGTGATGGTTGCAAATGGAGGAACAACAAATTGCTCTGGAAAGTTCCATAATATCAAGCTTTCCGTGGGAGAATATGTATTGACTAGCCCAATGCTTTCCATTCCATTGGGAGGTGTTGATGTTGTACTAGGAGTCCAATGGATACAATCCTTGGGCACAATAGCTTTTAATTTTCAAGAACTTTTTATGAAATTTTCTGTGGAAGGAAAGGAATTTGAATTAAGGGGTATTGCAGGGAAATCGGGAAAGATAATCATCTCTAACGGTATGACAAATCTTCTAAAAAATGAACAAAGAGGTGTAATCAAAATTATGTTCGCTAGATGTTTCCACATCAGAATCATATATTTCTCCAGATCTCCAAAAAGTCTTGGAAAATCATTCCAAGTTATTTGAGACTCCCAAAGGTCTCCCACCTATTCGTGATCATGATCATGCTATTCATCTGATTCCAGGAAGTGTTTCTCCAAACATCAGGTCGTGCAGATATCCATATGCCAAAAAGAGTGAAATTGAACGTATGGTTGTAGAAATGCCAGAGGCTGGTATAATTCAACCTAGTCAAAGTTCTTTCTCTGCTCTAGTAGTATTTGTGCACAAGAAGGATGGATCATGGTGCATGTGTCTGGATTATAGGGAGCTCAATAAGCTCACTATTAAAGATAAGTTTCCCATTCTTGTCATTGATGAATTACTTGATGAATTGCATGGATCGATTTACTTCACCAAGTTGGATCTTTGTTCAGGATATCATCAAATCCGAATGAAGAGTGAAGACATTCCAAAAATAGCATTTACAACTCATGAGGGTCATTATGAATTTTTGGTCATGCCTTTTGGCCTTACCAATGCACCTTCTACATTTCAAGGTTTGATGAATTCCATTTCATGGATTTTTAAAAACTTACCACAGGATTAAGAAGAATTTTTTTTGGGATGGCCTTAAATTGGATATTCAAAAGTTTGTGGTGGAATGTTTGGTTTTCCAACAAAATGAAGTTGAAACAATTAAGACCCTGGGTCCACTACAACCTTTATCCATTTCAAGCCAATGTTGGGAGGAGGTTTCAATGGATTTTATCACTGGTTTACCCAAATCTAAAGCAAAGAGTGTCATCGTGGTGGTAGTTGACAGAATTACCAAGTATCACACTTTTTTGCATTATCACATCCATTTAAGGTCAGTACAGTTTCTACTGAATTTATGGAAACAATTCAAAAGCTACATGGAAATCCAAGGATTATTGTAAGTGACAAAGACCCCATTTTCACTGTAAATTTTTGGACATAATTAGTTTCTTGTCTCGGTACTTAGTTAGTTCATAGCTCATCTTATCATCCTCAATCTGATGGGAAAACTGATATACTAAACAAATGTTTGGAAGGATATCTTCATTGCTTTGTATCTGATAAACAGACACAATGGGTCAAATGGTTGCCTCTGGCTAAATGGTGGTATAACACTTCCTACCATACATAAAAAAAAAATTACCCTATTTATGGCACTTTATGGATATCAACCACCATCCATCACATCATATTTAGGAGAAAATTCTAAGGTTCAAGCAGTGGAACATCACATCGCACATCAGCAAAAATTCCTCCAACTGTTAAAGGATAACCTTGTCTTGGCACAGGATAGAATGAAACAATAGGCAGATCAACATCATAATGAAAGAAGTTTTGATGTAGGTGATTGGGTATTCCTATGGCTACAACCATATAAACAAATGTCCCTCAAGCAAGCTAAGAAGGATAATAAATTATCCCCAAAGTATTATGGTCCGTACAAGGTGTTGCGAAAGATTGGTATTGTGGCATACAAATTAGAGCTTCATGGAGCTTCTCGAGTGCACCCACTTTTCCATGTTTCATGTTTAAAGAAGGTTATAGGCGACAAGCTCCCAGTTCAAAACATTATTGCCAAAACTTGAAGAGGAAGGAAAAATTATATTGGAATCGGAAGCAGTCACAAAAACAAGAACTCGACAGCTACGAAAACGATCAATTTCGGAGTATCTCATCAAGTGGAAGAACTTATCCGCTAAATATTCCACATGGGAGGATGAGAATTTTTTACAGAAGAATCTAGAACTACTCAAGCGTTGAGGACAACACTTTTTTTAAGGAGAGGGGCATGTTAGGGCCCTATAATACTAGTGATTACCCCATTACTATTGTAGTTGTATCCCTTATTAATATTGTTGTGCCCTATTGTCCCCATATTGTTATTACTGTGCCCCATAGAATCCCTCTATTGTTATTTTTTGTGGCTTTATATTATTATTGTTAGGTTGGATGGGTTATATTGTGACTCCTTAGACTCATATATATGGAAAGGAGGTTTTTTCATTTGAATCATCCAAGAATTGTTCATTTGTGTAATGTAAAGGAGGATTACCCCTCAAAGAGGCTAAATTCTAAGGCATTTAACTATCTTTTCTATCTTTCTGTGAGCTAATTTCATAACATCTACACCCACCATCATTACCTATAGGAAATAAAGCTTGTCCATTGTGTGGAAAACTCATCCTGGTTTTGGCAACCAGAAACTGGGGAGTCAATGCAAAACTAGATTTGTTAACGGAAAAGAAACAAAGGAAGAATCGAAAACATACTATAAAATATTAGGGAAATTATTTCGTCTTGTTGAATAATAATATTTGGGGTTGTTAAAATTACCTTCTAGATTAGTACTGTTAGTCCGCTAAATTTTACCCTTTCTGACCATCTTTCCTTCCTAAAACCCTAACCATTTACTCTTTTTTTACCAATTATTTATGCCCTCATCTTGCACTAGTGCAAGAATGATGACACATTTCACATTTACTTTATATTTTACATTTTTAATTCAAACTTAGCATTTATTAATTATTATTATGTGATTTCTCACTTTTAGTTACTTTTGTAACTCATCGATATTTCCTATGTTACTTAAAAGTTAATTCTTAGCTTGACTATTGATTTTAGTGTAGAACGGATCTTGCACCAGTGCCAGCACCGCGATTTTCAAATCTCTCACCAGTGCCCATGACGTGAATCTTGGCAGTAAATTTGGACCCCCTTAAATGCTGCCTATTTTTGCATCACCTTAGCCATGACCAAAAAACACATCTAAAGGCAACTGAGTCCCAGCTATGACAGCAAGGCAATCTAGAGTAGTTGAGGATGGATTTGGGAGAAACAAATAGCTGAAGATAGTGACGCCCTGTTTTGTTAAAACACCTAGTTTTGAGGATCGCGAGCTTATTTTGTAAATAGTTATGGAATCTGTTGTAATGAAATTTTGCAAATAGAATGTAACGAGATGATTGATCCTCTTGGCCTTCGGCTGAGGATCTATATAAGAACCAATGTAGATAGGACAAGTTAGAAACAGGAATGATTAAGTAAGTGTATAGAACAGAGATAGAACCAGGAAGGTTGTAATAGGCCTGTCTTTTGTTATCGCCCAATCTGGGCTGGATGATAATCATGTATGTATTTTCTTTATGACTTAATAAGAAGAGAGAGAGAGCTCCACCTTACTATTCTACATCATATCTTTCATGTTTTGAATGTTGATATATTGAGCAAGTGTTCAACAATGTTTTTAATTAAAAGGGAAACACGCTGGTTGGCCAGGGCCCAGCCAACCCAGCACGTTCTCCCTCTTTTTTGTCCTTTTAATTTATGTCTTAAACTAGCAAGTGTGATTTACATTACAGCCTTTAAATTCCTATTTGAGTGATAGTAGATCTACCACATGAAGTAACTAAATTTCCTTTTCTTGCATATGATTTCAACTGGTTTTGTCCACTTCGTCTGAGCATGATAAATTACCTGCACCAATGCACATTGGTGTGCTATTCACTTTCTCCACTTTCGGATTGGTTTTCCCCACCTATTCTGAGAAGGAGAAATTACTTGTACTAGTGCACGTTGGTGTGCTATTCACTTTTTGCAAATTTGTTTGATTTAGTTTTTTGCCCGGTTTAAAGTAGAAGGACCATTCTTGCACCAGTGCAAGATTGTGGGACGGAGTAATTCTTTTTAAGTTATTTCTAACAACTTTCTTGCTTTCACTGATATTTCATAGCAGGATAGATTGCAAGGATTGTTTCTTTCTTTCTATTTGATAAACTTAGAAACAATCACATTTTATGCAATTTGGCTTTCTAACACTTTCACTACTTAAGCATTGATTTCAAGGATTAAAAGTTAAAGTGTAAGAATCTTTGGTCTGGCACAAGAACTAATCTCTTGTTGCTTGGACTGAGTTCTCTCGACTTGAGAAAGTCTAGACCTTACATGAAAGAAAAATCACTTTTAGTACAGACATCATTTTACACCCTCGACATAAATCTATTTTCCTACACTAGTGCAAGAAGCGTGCAGTAGTGCAAGATAGATTCTTACGAGAAGGAAATCTTTATAAGCAGGTTTGAAGGGCCCATCTATTGAAGACTGCTAAAGTGTCTTTGTTGAAAAAAACACACACTCAACAATTATTCAATAATCAGCTAGAGTGATTTCCCTTTCCTTCTAAATCTCTTTTGCAAATGCATTTTCTTTTGTTCCAGTCTTTGATTATTTCCAGCAATTCAAGTTGACTTTTCCCCTATATTTTGATTATGTAACCTTTCCTTTAAAGAAGGTAGGCATTAATATTGGAAACATTCATACCATCTTTGGCATTGCCTGTGCTTCGTCTTTAAGTTTACAAATCCCCCAATTTGATAATTTAAGTGTTGAGGAGTTTAGTTAAGTGTAATTCGTGTAGCCAACATTTTGGCGTCGTTGTCGAGGAGGCGATTTGGTTTGGTAAGAATTTTTTGATTGTACAATAAAGGTAATATTTTTCTTTGGGCATTGTTTGGGAAACATTTCTCTTTTGAAGGAATTTTACTGTTGTTAATTTATTTTTGGCAGCATCTTTTTATTAGAAATCACTTGTTGTTTTCTTCTTTCTTTGAAATGCATCCCTAGGAAATGTACGGGTTCAAAGCCCACTAAGGGCCAAAAGAACTTTGAAAATAATTCTCATATTGGGTCCTATTCCGTGAGCAGGAAGCCCAATCAAACCCATCATGCAGGAACAATCCACTTGGATTCTGGTGACAAGAACTCAGGTGTGGTTCAGCCTGTCGAGAGTAAGAAAGAGATAATGGCAAACCATGAAATTTATGTGCAAGGATCTCATGAAAACTAGTATCAGGTATGTGAAGAACAATCAGCTTTTGTGTTTCCAATTGTGGATCCTGATATTGTGGCATAGATGAAGAATATTCCACCATCTGCTCTCGCCCATTTTCATGGTAAAGTTCATGAAGACCGTGACTCTTTTCTATTTGAGTTTGATATTCTGTGTAGAAGTTATGATTATTCAACTGATGCTCAAAAGTTAAGATTATTTCCTGTTACCCTCAAGGACTTGGCCTTGTGCTAGTTCATGGGGCTAAGAGGAAACTCTATAACCTCTTAGCAATAGATGAAGAGAGTGTTTTTGTCTAAATATCAGGAAAATTGCAAAACCTGAGACATGGAGGATGAAATTTTTACAATCATACAGGTTGATGATGAAACTCTTGAAGATTACTTAGAAATTTTTCTGTATATTTTGGAAAGGTCGAAACTTAAGCTTGATTCGAGCACTATTAGAACCTTGTTCTTAAGAGGACTTACTAATAATTATAGAAATAATCTAAATCTACTAGGACAAGGTGATATCTCTCAATAGACTTTTGATCAAATTTGTGATTTATGCGGGAAATTTTCAAGAAATCATTATAGATTTGGTGGAGGAGCTTGAAATAGAAATATAAAAACTCAATCTACCAATGCTATGATTATTGGACTAGAGAATAAAATGGAAAATCTGAAAATTGATATAATGAATGGTGTTTCTAAACAGTTAGACTCTTTAAAATTCCAGCAGAACTTTATAAAAGAACAAGAGTCATTATGTATTTTCTGTCCTAAGTGTAGAGATAAACATCCTCCTAAAGAATGTCCTCTTAATCTAAAGGAAACTAATAAGTGTGTTATTTTTGCAGAAGACCATGCCACAGAGAAATGCCCCTCTATATTGGGACTTAACGTTGTCTTTACAAGGGGGTAGTCTGAAGCTGAATACCTGAACGCTATGGGAGAAAGAAGAAATTGGCCTCAGGTAGGTGCAGGTATGGCTCCTAAATTTTCTCTACACTATTTTGGTTATCATTCACAGGCATATTCTTATCCTAACACTAATCAGCAGTGGCAGTATGGAAATCAATACCAGCATGGAAAACCTTCTTAAGAATTGTAGCCAGGTAGGAGAGGGCCAACTCATTCCCCATATTCCTACCATCCACCTATGCAGTCATATCCTCATACACAAAGTTCAATGCCACAACTTCCGAGTCAGTCTAATCCACCATTCCATTTAATTCCACCCTTTCGATGCCCTCAGTTGCCTTCTCAACCCATGCCTAATCCTAACACTAACAAAGCAATGAAAATGATTTATGTAAAAAACCCACCTTTATCATTTTAGTACCAGTCTATTCGAGTTGGGGTTCATGATATCCAGTTGAGTTCGGAAGGACTGTAACATCAAAAAATCAGAACCAACCCACAGTGACTGTTGAAGATAAAGGAGAAGGGGAAACTCCTAAACATTCTTCGAAAATAGTCACCAAACATCGCATACCCTCTGGATCACTGCCACCTTCTTCCAACTAGCCTCCCTTCCCAGAGAGTCTAGTTATGGAAAAAAGTGAGCCTATTTCTGAGACTAGCTTTGCATCAGAGCTTTAGAATATTTTCATTAAGATACTTTTGCTTCAAGCCATCAAACAGATCCCTATTTGCACTAAAATTATTCAGGAACTTTGTCTCAAGAAACCCGAGAGGAAGAAATTGGAACCCAAACCATTCAATTTGTTGGTAGGGAAACAGAGTTGATGAGAAGATGTGTATCGATGGAAAAATATATTGATCCTGGAAACCCTATTGTCTCAGTTCAAATTGGTAATGTCCTTGTCTCTAATTTCCTTATAGATCTGGGGGCATCAATTAATTTCATGACCAAGCAAACCATGGATCAACTTCGGCTATCTCATATTCGTCCTACTCCCACTGTGCTTGAATTAGTAGATAGATCTAAAATTAATCCAGAAGGAGTATTGGATGATTTATTCATCTCATTAGACTCTTGAAAATATCCTGTTGACTTCATTGTGCTTAAGCCAAAGAACCTAGTAGGAGGACATCCTTTGATCTGGGGTCGACCATGGCTTGCTACCGCCGATGCATATATTGGATGTTGTTCTAGTGATATGTATATTTCACATGGATACTCTAGGAAGAAAGTTACCTTATATCACCCTGCCACATCCATTCAGGACCTTCGAGATAATCTATGGTTAGATCAAAGTAGTGATGATGAGACTCAACTTATTTCCCTCATCCATAATTATACTGGGTCCTTGCAAGAAGATGAGATTCAAGACTTCCTTAATAATATAGACACTATGCCTAATTTTGAGCCTCTGAGCCAAATTTTCAGCCTAGATTTCCAAGAAAATTATGATCCTCATTCTTCTACACTACTGCGTTTGACCACTCTCTTAAGTACTCCTGAGCTCGATACTACTATTGGTGAGATTTTCCCTGGTAAATCCTTATATATTAGTTCAGATTTGGACTCATCTTAATGAGAACAACTTGTGAATTTGTTGTGGAACCATCTTAGTGCCTTTGCATGGGGTTATGAAGACATGAAGGGTATCCCTCCTGAAACTTGCGCACATCATATCTATATTTAGGAAGGAGCCTAACCTATCTGACAACCCCAAAGACGAAATAATCCAGCTCCAAAAGACATCATGAAAGAAGAAGTACAGAAGCTCTTGGACGTTGGTTTCATCTCTCCTATTTCTGACAGTCAGTGGGTCTCCCCATTAGTAATAGTATCTAAAAAAGATAGAAGATGGTGTATTTGTATCAATTACTGAGAATTAAACAAAGTCACTCTCAAACATTGTTTCCCTCTACCATTCTTCGACCAAATGCTTGATACCCTTGTAGGAAAGGAATACTTTTCCTTTTTGGATGGCTTCAGCGGTTTTGACGAGATACAGATTACACTCGAAGATCAAGATAAAACTACCTTTCCATGTCCATGGGGTACATTTTCTTATATTTTGATTCCCTTTGGATTATGTAATGCCCCAGCTACTTTTCAAAGGGTAGTCTTTGTTATTTTTGCTGATCTAGAATTTGTGAAAATTTATATGGATGACTTTTCTGTGTTTGGTAATTATTTTCAAGAAGCTCTTGAAAACTTGGAAAAAGTACTTCTCTATTGTGAGGAAGCTCATCTTTATTTAAGCGACAGCAAATGTAGATTGATGTGCAAAGTAGGAGTGGTACTTAGTGATTTGATTTTTAGTAAAGGTATCCAGGTTGTTCCAGCAAAGGTTGAAATCATTTTGCATCTTCCTGCACCTAAAACTGAAAGAGAAGTAACAGGTATTCGAGGATATGCTGGTTAGTATTGGAGATTCATTGAAATTTTTTCTAAGATAGTTGCTCCTCTTTTTAGACTTCTAGCTAAGGATAGTGATTTTTCTTGGACTACAGCTTGCCAACAGTGTTTTGAAACATTGAAGGAAAAGTTAGTACAAGCACGAATTCTGAGAGGTCCTAACTGGTCCCTGCATTTTCATATTTCCTCTGATGCTTCAGATCTAGCTATTGGCACAAATTTAGGACAAGAGGAAAATAAGCAATCATATGTTATTTATTATATTAGTAAAAATTTGTCTTCTGTCGAATTAAATTATACAATTATAGAGAAAGAGTTTTTAGTTGTGATTTTTACAATTAATAAGTTCAGACACTATATTACAGGATATGAAGTATTTGTACATACTAATCATTCCACAATTAAATATTTGATGAATAAACCATTAACTAGTGGTAGAGTGACTGGGTGGTTACTTTTGTTGTAGGAGTTTAATATTACTATTGTAGATAGACTAGGAAAATCTAATGTTGTAGCAGAATTTATTTCTAGATTAGATAATCCTGGTGAAACTACTCCTATTAATGACAACTTTCTACATGAACATCTTTTTCTTTGTGGTTTGCCAACATTGCTAATTATTTAGTTACTGGAAAAACACCACCCCACTTCTCTACTCGTGAAAAGCGGAATATTATTCAGAAAAGTGTTGCATATTCCTGGATTCAAGGAGATCTCTTTTACAGAGGCCCAGATTTGATTATCGCTAGCTATGTAAGAGAGGAATAAGTGTTTGACATATTGAAATCTGCTCATGATGAACCATGCAGAGGCCACTTCGTTGATAAGTGAATTGCATATAAGGTGTTACACGCTGGTTACTATTGGCCATCCTTGTTTAAGGATGCCAGGCAGTATGTCAAGCGTTGTGATAGGTATCAGGGAACGGGTCAACCTAATCAAACCAATGAGATGCCCTTATGTCCTCAGGTTATGATTGATCCATTTGAAAAATGGGCTATTGATTTTACAAGACCAATAAATCCAACATCATTAAGTAAAAAGAATATCTTGGTTTGTACAGATTTTGTTACAAAATGGGTAGAAGCTAAAGCTGTTTCTTTTGCCACAGAAAAAATTGTTGTTGATTTTCTTTTTACTGAAATATTTACTAGATTTTGTGTGCCTAGAGAAATCATTTCTGATAATGGTTAGCAGTTTATTTATAATCTAGTACAGGGTGTGATGGAGAAATATAAGATCTAGCACAGGAAGTCCATGCCATATCACCCGCAAACAAATGGCTAGGTGGAATCTATAAACAAAGTGATCGAGTCCATTCTTACAAATACAGTCAATATGCATTGGAAAGATAGGGCTGAAAGATTACCAGAAGCTTTATGGGCATACAGAACCACTTGGAGAAATAGCACAGGGCATACACCATACGAGCTAGTATATGGTAAACAAGTTCTATTACCAATTGAATTCCAGATCAAAACCTACAGGACTGTAGCTCAGTTAGGACTAGATCTCTCTGAGGCACAACAACAACATCTTCTCCAATTGAATGAGTTGGATGAGTTTCGAAGGGATGCTGCTCAACAGAATATACTAATTTAGCAACAACGTAAAAAATGGCATCACAACGTTATTCAGAAAAAAGAAATTCAAATCAGGTGATTGGGTACTCCTTTATGATTCTAGATTTAAAATTTTTAAAGGGAAGCTCCACACACATTGGATGGGACCTTATGAAGTAATCCTAGTATTTGAGAATGGAGCAATAGAAGTTAAAACTATTGATGGACAAAATTCAGTACTCTTGGTAAACGGACATTGGTTAAAGAAGTATTTTCAGCCACTTACCAAGAAAGATTTTACAGAACAAGTTGAACAGCAATTTGCGACGGTAGTGGAGAATGGTAATACCAACCTATTGAAAACATGAATCCTTTCCTTCTCAAGAATAATTTTTTTTTTATATATATAAAAAGAAAAAAAAAAGTATGGAAAAAATATTTTCCTATAGTTATGAAAATCAGTTTGCTGACATGATTGCAGAGGGGTCAACCTGAAAACCAGCTTGCTGGTAGGAAGATCAAAAATTTCTAATAAAAAAAAGTATTGTTTGATCTTTAGATATGCTAAGCTACCACCAAGTAGAAGTAGGTTTAGCAGAACCAACCTTTATATAGTTTGGGTAATTAGCATGGATATTTTTATTGAAGTAACACCTAATTTTCGCTGCAGTTATTTTTCTTGCACCAGTACAGGTAGAATTTCCAGAATTTTTTTTACCTTTCTTCATACTTCACTTTTGTAATCCCCCCTCAGTTTTCTTCTTTGATCCTAGAATATTTACCTTCCCATATTCTTCGAAAGTTTACCCTGCATGCTTCGAAGAAATCCCACTCTTTCCCTGAATTTTTTTCCCTATCCCATTTCTATTTTATCCCTCTTAGCACTTTCTTGGAATCCATGTAATAGAATTCCTTCCCATTCTAAAAAATCGCTTTTTTCCCACTTCTTTGTTCCCTTGAGAATTTATTGCAGGATCTTTCATATGGAGAGAAAAAGGTGTGATCTGAAACATCAGACAAGGTGAGAAACGTTTTTTAGCATAAAGTTAAAGAAATCATGTGAAAATTTGCCTATATTTTAATTCTCTATTTTAATATTATTCTTGCGCTAGTGCAAGAATGCTATCCTATGTGATGAAGTGAGTAGAAAATGTACCAGCAGAATGATATGATTTAAAGTGGTGCAAGACCAGTACAAACATGCACTTCATCAGCAGCATAATATGAGTTATCAGATGACATGAGGAAGTGGTCATGATGAAACATGAGATGAAGTATTTTTCATTCCATCAATAAGTATTAATGATATTATGTTAACTAGGAGGAAATTAATTAAAAGTACAAAGATTTTATTAAGTAGAAATTATGATTTTTTAAATGAATGCTAAGCATTTTTTCTAGTTATGAAGAAATGTGAAGATGTCGTAAACGTTGCTTGCATGAAATCTACCCTGCTCTACCATGATCGTAAACGTCATTTGTTCATAATTAACCCACTTCTCTATTCACTCTAAACATCCCATCACTATAATTATATTGCACTTAACTGTTAACATCACTGTCGTGCATACCAATTATACATGATCAAAAATGATGAAATTCTACAACAGGAGAACTAGTGATTTGGTCGATAAAAGGTTAGTTTTATTTAAGATGGCTGATTTCTCTGGCATCGCATGCAAATCTCAGAGCTT
This sequence comes from Pinus taeda, assembly GCA_000404065.3. Classification (NCBI taxonomy): domain Eukaryota; kingdom Viridiplantae; phylum Streptophyta; class Pinopsida; order Pinales; family Pinaceae; genus Pinus; species Pinus taeda. The sequence goes on from APFE030497002.1 coordinate 69,018, forward strand.
GATTGTTCATTTGCTAGTAGAAATGCTTCCCGTCCGAAATGAACCTCTATCCCTTAGCAAGATTGAACAGTTTGTCGAATACTGCAACATTTTTGCATTGTTGCGAGAATCAGGTTTCCTATAGTTATTGCAAAAATTCAATAGATACGACAGAGAAGTCACCCTACAATTTGCAAAAAGTTTTAAGAATGGCCGAGTTAGTGTGGGGACGTTTAAATTCAAGATGACAGAGGAGTTTGTAGCAACTACAATAGGTCTAGAAAACACGGGAGAACAATGGTTCAAAAACCAAAAGTTGGAAAGGAAACACTGGTAGCATTTTGTTGTGGACAAAGATATATATGTGGATTGGAAACTCGGAGTCCCACGTAAGGCCCTGTTAGGTCAATCGCAGGAGCTCCTGTTTATCTTGCAGAAGTTCGTGACCTACGAAGGGAGATACACCCGTACCTTGGTGTATCATTTCATAATGCTTCAACACTTTAAAGAAGGTTGACACATTCGTTGTAGAATGAACATTCCCTACTTCTTGCTTAAGAGTCCGGAGAAAATGGCTAAAAGTGTACAGAATGGAAGGGAGGACCAGGTCGACACAAGGTTATGCCATCACGGGCTGATCAAGATATTGTTCCTAAAGCAGTTGGAGAAGAAAGGCATGTCGTGGGAAGAGCTGTTAAAACAGCTACATGAAGGGTTAGTTGAGGGGAATAAGAAAGAGACTCCTGCCAGTATGAGCAAGAGCAAGAAAGAAAGTCCTTCTCGCACTAGTGTGAAAAGGAAATAGCCAAAAAAATTGATAGGAAAGGCCTCGTCCTCTTCCAAAGAAAAAGTTCATGTACCTGCAGAAGAAACTCCTACACAAGCACAGGCCCTTGAGCATGATAATTTGTCAGTCCTTGTAGATGCAGTGAATATTGCAGAGGTTGGAGATGATACTCTGCTAGCTGAATTTATAAAAAGGCCCTAAAAAAAGAGCAAAGTCACTAAAACAGGTGGAGAACCACAACCCCTACGAGGTGCGAGACCCCATCCTGCACCAGTGCAAGAAGAAGTGTCAGTGGGAGAGGAAGAACCAGAAACAGAAGAAAAAGTAGAAGAAGAGGAGGCAACAGAAGAAGAGGAGGTAGAAGGAGAAGAGCCAGACAATGAAGAAACAGAAGAAGAGGAAGTAGAGGAACCAAAAGGAGGGAATGCAAAACTCGAAAAAGAAGAAACAGAACCCACAAAGGAAGAAGAACCAGGAGAGGAAATTGAGGGAGAAAAGGAAAAAATAAAATCAGATGAAGAGGAACCGAAGAAAGAAGACCTGGAGAAAGAAGGACCACAGGAAGGGGAATTGCCTGATATGAGCATGCCTGATATAGAGGTCCCTTACGAAGTTACAATCCCTGCTGAAACAGTGCGAGAAAAATAGTTGGTAACCCCTGCCAATCGAGTAGCTGAGTTGGAGCTTCAACTGCAAAGCTTGGAGCAATTTATGGCTGAGGCACAGTAGGAGAACACACAAAGGAGAAGAGAATTAATGGTAGAGCTCAAATAAAAGAAAAGTGAAGTCAGAACCTGGAAGTATCAGGAGGGCCGCTGTTTTAAGTGGTTGAAGAAGGTAGAAAAGAAGTTAAGGCACATCAAGAAGAAGAAGGATGAAACAATGCAGCCAGAGGATAATGCACCAAAGTAGAATTGAGATGGAGAGCTCAAAATTTTGAGTTTTTTTGTAGAGGTAAGGAATTTGTGTGAGGACACACAACAACTTAGGGATGGGAGGATGTTAGTCCCCTAAATTGTACCCTTTTTTACCATCTTTCTGTCCTAAAAACATAACCATTTACCCCTGTTTTACCCATCATTTATGCCCTCATCTTGCACTAGTACAAGAACGATGACACATTTCACATTTACTTTATATTTTAAATTTTTAATTCAATCTTAGCATTTATTAATTATTATTACGTGACTTCTCACTTGTAACTACTTTTGCAACTCATTGATATCTCCTATGATACTTAATAGTTAACGCTTACCTTGATTGTTGATTTTAGTGCAGAACAGTTCTTACACCAGTGCTAACACTGCAATAATTAGATCTCGCACTAGTGCCCAGGACGCAAATCATGGCAGCAAATCTGGACCCCCCTTTTTTGCTACCTATTTTTGCACCGCCTTAGCCATGACCGCCGAACACATCTGGGCAGCCAAGTCCCAGCTATGATAGCAAAGAAATATAGAGTAGTTGAGGACAAATTTGGGAGAAACGGATAGCTGAAGATAACCACGACCTATTTTGTTAAAATGCCTAATTTTGAATGCCGCAAGTTTATTTTGTAAATAGTTATGAAATATGTTGTAACAAAATTGTGCAAAGAGCATGCAACAAGATGAATGATCCTCTTGGCTTTCGGCCAAGGATCTATATAAGAAGCAATGTAGATAGGACAAGATAGAAAAGGAATGATTAAGTAAGTGTATAGAACAAAGATAGAACTAGGAAGGCAGTAACAGGCCTATCTTTTGTTATCGCTCAACCTGTGTTGGATTTTAATCATGTATGTATTTTCTTTATGACTTAATAAGAAGAGAGAGAGCTCCACCTTACTATTGTACATCGTAATTTTCATGTTTTGGATGTTGATATATTGAGCAAGTTCTGAGCAGCATTTTCAATTAAAAGGGAAACACACTACTTGGCTAGGGTCCAGCCAACCCAACACGTTCTCGCTCTTTTCTGTCGTTTTAATTTATGTTTTAAACTGGCAAGTGTGATTTACTTTACAGCCTTTAAATTCCTATTTGAGTGAGAGCAGATCTGCCACATGAAGTAATTAAATTTCCTTTTCTTGCATCTGATTTCAACTGGTTTTCCCAACCTAGTCTGAGCAGGAGAAATTATCTGCACCAGTGCACGTTGTTGTGCTATTCACCTTCTGCAAATCTGCTTGATTTAGTTTTCTGCCTTAATTAAAGAAGAAGGACCATTATAGCACCAGTGCAAGATTGTGGGATGCAATAATTCTTTTTAAGTTATTTCTAATAGCTTTCTTTCTTTAAATGATATTTCATAATAGGATAGATTGCAAGGATTGTTTCTTTCTTTCTCTTTCATAAACTTATAAACAATCACCTTTTATGCAATTTGGCTTTATAACACTTGTAGTAGTTAAGAATTAATTTCAAGGATTAAAAGTTAAAGTATAAGAAGCTTTGGTCTCGCAGAAGAACTAGTTTCTTATTTCTTGGGCTGACTTCTTTGTACTTAAGAAAGTATTGACCTTACACAAAAGAAAAATCATTTTTAGTACAAACATCATTTTACACCCTCAGCATAAATTTTTGTTCCTGCACTAGTGCAAGATAGATTCTTGTGGAAAGGAAATATTTATATAAGCAGGTTTGAAGTGCCCATCTATTGAAGACTGCTAAGGTGTCTTTGCTAAAAGAAACACACACTCAGTAGTTAGTCAATAATCAGCTAGAGTGATTTCCTTTCCTTCTAAATCTCTTTTACAAATGCATTTTCTTTTGTTCCAGTCTTAGATTATTTCTAGCGATTCAAGTTGACTTTTCCTCTATAGTATGATTCTGTAAAATTTCCTTTAAAGAAAGTAGGGATTGATATTGGAAACATTCATACCATCTATAGCATTTCCTGTGCTTGGTCTGTAAGTTTATGGACACCCTGGGTTGAAAACTTAAGTGTTAAGGAGTTACTTAAGTGTAATTCCTACACCCAACAAGTACGTCGACTGGAACCAAAACCAATACCTACATTTATGCAGCTAGTCACATTGCAAAACCTGAGGGAAGAAAAAAAAATATTACTCTCTACTAGGTGAAGGAAGAATGAAATGTGAGCGAAATGAACTTAAATTTGCAACATTCATAGGAGAAATTCTTACCTAATACTTTGTATCAACATTTGGTAGGGTCCACCTACAACTAGGTAAAGTTTGGGTTTAGTGGTAGCATCTCGGTGCAGCAACTCCATAAGGACTTGCAGGAATGAAATGAGGTGAAAAGAGGAACCCAACAAAATTTTATGTTTTCTTTCGCCAATTTTCCACCATAAGATCTTAGGATAAAATCCCCACCGTCTATCCTTAATCGTATAAAGGCCATGTGATTATCACATGATCACCATAGGGTTGAAAAAATTGCAGTGTACGCATCATGTAGCATAGAATGTATTGGAATTTGAAAACATTGAGATTATAAAGATATAACCTTAGAAAAATAAATCAAAATTGTGTTGAGTTATGAGTCTAATCTAGAGAGTGGCCATAGTAAAAGTAACTATATAAATTCTTTACAATAGAAAGTGGGCAGACATAAGTGGAAATTAATGTAAAGTTAGTACTCACTTAGAATTTATAATGAAATAAAAGAAAAACGAATAAAATAATCTATGTCTATAGAAACATTACACCTGCACACTTCATTTTCCTGTATACATTGTCTAAGAAAAGTTCATCGAAAACTATTATGGGTCGAGTATGCATGTCAGAAAATCCTAAAAAAAAAATATTGATTTACAAGAGTTTACTTAATGTCATGATATATGTTATCAGAGCCTTAGTTTCAACACTAGGCCTGAAAGGAACCATCACATTAAAATGAAATAAGTGTAGAAGTGTAAATATGAGATGTTGATAACAATTTTTATGGTTTATAAGATGCTTGGGTGAAGTAGACCACACCATAATGACAGAGAATTCCCCTCTAGTTATAATAGTCGATGAAGAATTATTTGTTGAGTTTGGAAATGATAATACCTCACTAACCTCTTAGTTTATGTCTGCAATAAGAAAACTGAAACAAGAAATCAAAAAATAAATAAGAAGGTGTAATTTCAAGGCGAGTTTAGGAAAATAAAATATCCTACTTTTGATGGCGAGAAGGAAGAGGATGCAGAGGAATGACTCCTCAACATGACCAATTATTTTCAAGTGTATGAGTATGAGAGAAATTTAAAATCTAGATTGGCCATTTACCACCTACAAGGGAAATATGCTCTTTGGTGGGAGGAGGTGAAAACAATACATACCTGGGAGGAGAAGACAGTGTCGTGGGAGGAATTCCAAAGGCAGTTCAAGTCTCGATATCTAAGTGAATGTTATTATGATGAGATGGCTAATGCAACTTAAGGAGTTTCATGAACTAAGACTGGGACAATTAACAATGGACAAGCTTATGGCTAAATTTACTAATTTGTTGCAGTATGTCCCTTATATTGAAGAGGAGAAAGCGAAGGTAAAATGATTTTTGAACTTCTTTGTAGCTCCTTACAAAGAAAGAATTGAGTTTGAAAACACTAAGACAATGTATGAGACTATAAGAAAAGCAAGATTTTCCTACCAACAATTCAGGAATAGAGGTGAAGGCTTAAAATCTTGGCAAGGTAAAGAAAGAAACAAGACTGTAATGGGTACAAAAAGGTAGAAACCTTCTTATCTTACGATTTTTGGGAAGGACCATTAGTGAAATAAATTTAGAAAGATAAATTTAAATCATTCGAAACAGACTCAAACGAGGTTATAACCCATGGATCTAAACAATAAAAATATCGGTGGAGTTGAAGAGAGAGAACCATTGAGGTGTTGGGGGTGTGGTGAACCACATCTATTGGGAGACTGCCTGCATAATCTGTGATCCATTCAGAATATTCATGTTGTCGATGAATTGACAACTGTGAATGATGTTTCGGGAAACATTCTTAGGATTAGTGTCACCTAGAGGATAGACATATTGAGCATCAATATACCATGACTGAGTTTGAAGGTACTCTTTTAAACCAATATGTTTCTATTTTAATTGATCAAAGGGCTAGTTTAAGTTACATTAGTCCCCAACTTGTAGAAAAATGTGAATTAAAATATGAAAAGTTGAAGAATGCATGGATGGTATAGTTAGCATTGGGCATTAAAGAAAGGAAACTAGTCAAGTAAGATAGTGTCCCATTAATTTAAATGGCTATTCCATAGAAGAGGAATGGAATGGTTGGAGAAACAGTGAGCGATTATAAACTATTTAGAGAAAACTATAAGTTGTGTGAGTCAAGATGGGAAAGTCGAGTTAATTAAAGTATATGAAAGTCAATATCATTTATACAAATATCAGCTTTACATTTGAAAAGTATTAGTAGGAAAGGATGTGAGTTATACATGTTGTAGGTAGAAACAAATAAAAAACAAACATAAAAGGAAACTTTAGAGAGATTATCAGTCATTAATGAATTTTAGGATGTTTTCCAAAGGAAATCCCAGGTTTACCATCCCATAGAGACATAGATTTGTTCATTGATATGGTACTAGGTGCCACCCCACTATCTAGAGCTCCTTATCGAATGAGTATACCAAAGCTATTAGAACTGAAAATGAAATCACAGGAACTACTAGATAAAGGTTACATTAGAACAAATGTCTCACCATGGAAGGGGCAGGGGGGGGCTTGTACTATTTTTCAAGAAGAAAGATGGCACATTTAGAATGTGCATCGATTATCGACAACTAAATAAGTTAACCATCAATAATAAATACCCACTTCCCTGTATTGATGATCTATTTGATCAAGTGAGGGGAGATACCATATTTTCAAAGATTGATTTAAGAAGCAGTTATCACCAGCTCCGAATAAAAGTTGAAGATATTCAAAGACAACTTTTATAACCATATATCGCCACTACGAATTCATAGTGTTACCCTTTGGTCTTACTAATGCACCAACAACCTTTATGTGTTTGAGGAACAAAGTAGCTCATAAGTACCTTGATAAATTTGTAGTAGTATTTATAGATGATATTTTAGTGCATTCCAAGAATGAAGAAGATCATAAAGAACATATAAAATTAGTGTTACAAATGTTTAGAGAACATCAACTATATGCGAAACTTAGCAAATGTGAGTTCTATTAAGACAAAATATAGTATTTGGGTCACATAATTTCAAATGAGGGATGTTTTTTTGATGATGAGAACGTTAGGGTAATTATAGATTGGCCCATATGTAAGGATGTGTCATCCTTCTGCACATTTATGGGAATCACAAGATATTACCTATGGTTTATAAAAGGACTTTTTAAATTGGACTACCTGATTACAACCTTGCAAAATAAGGGAAGAAAATTAGAGCGGATAGCCAAATGTCAGGAAATCTTTAACAAATTAGAACAATTGGTAGCCCTTATATTGAAAATTGAAGACCCAAACAAGGAATTCCTTGTTTGCACTAATGCTTTTTTCGGATGTCTTGGGAGGGTGTTGATGTAGTAAAATGCAGTAGCACCCTATGAGTCTAGGAAATAGAAAGCACACAAAAATAAATATGTGGTATATGATTTAGAATTGGCTGAAATAATTAATGCTCTAAAGATATGGATACACTACCTTTTAGGAAATAAATTTACTTTGGTGAAATATCATATCAGCTTGAAATATTTTTTTAGCCAACCAAATTTAAATGTTAGATAGTCAAAGTGGCTAGCTTTCCTTAGTGAGTTTGAGTTTGATATTAAACACATAAAAGGAAAAGAGAAAACGATAGTTGATTCCTTAAGTAGGCACACACATGCTTTAATGGGAGTATTAGTTAGCAGTATTATTAAATATTTTGTAGAGCAGGTTAAAAATTCAATATAAAAAGGTCATAAATACCTAGAAATACAACACAAATTGCATCATATGGAAATTCCATGATATGTTGAAAATCTTGAAAATTTACTAACCTAAATAAATAGATTGTATGTTACGAATGTAACTTATTTAAAACAAATGATACTATATGAATATCACAAATAACCATATGCTAGCCATCCTAGATATTAAAAGATGATAACATCATGAAAAAGGAGGTGGCATAATACTTAGCAAAATGTATAGAATGTCAACAGGTAAATGTGGAACATCAACGCCGTCCTAGATTATTCAACTCACTGTCCATTCCTGAATGGAAATGGGAAGTAATGTCATTGGAGTTCTTCACAATATTACCGAAGAAAAAATGCGAATATGATCCATTATGGTGGTGATGGAAACCTTAAGAAGAGTAACACATTTTATATTGGTGCAGTCTAGTTATGGGACAACACAAATCGCTAATATTTTCATGAAGGAAATTTCCCGACTACAAGGCACGCCAAAGATGGTAGTTATGGACAAGGATGATAAGTTTAGCTCCAAATTTTAGAGCACTCTATCTGAGGGAATGGGAATTCAATTAAATTTTAGCGCTACATTTAACCCTCAAACAGATGGACAAATGGAGAGAACCAATCAGAATTTGGAGGATATGTTTAGAATGGACATGATGGGCAGGCCTACCAAATGGGAGGATTTTCTTCATTTAGCATAATTTTCTTACAACAATAGTTACCAAACTTCAATAAAGATGATTCCTTTCAAAACTTTATATAGAGGAAAATGTCATACACCTCTCAGTTGGAGTCAATTAGAGGATATAATGATATTAGGTCCATATGATTTGTAGGAAATGGAACAGGTTATACCGGAGATTAGACAGAACATCAAAATGATGTAGTACAGGTAAAAAATTATGCAAACAAGAAAATAATTCACAAATAATTTAAGATTGGAGGACATGTTTAATAAAGAGTAAAGATGAGGAAAAGTACCTTAAGGATCGAGACCTATGCAAAAATGGCACCACGATTCTATGGGAATTTTGAAATATTGGACATAATTGGTCCAGTGGTATATCAATTGGCTTTGCCCAGTCATATTGAAATATACAGTGTTTTTCATGCATCCTTATTAAAAAAATAGGTCCCTGATAATTCTCACATAGTTGATTGGAATTTCATACACGTGGAACCTGAAGGATATTTCCTACCAGAGAGACTTTGCATCTTATATCAAAAAGAGATCTTGTTTCGTAATCAATTTGTCATTCGGGCTAAGGTGCAATGGACACCTTTTACAAATGAGGAGGCTACATGGGAGCGAGATATATCATTGTTTCAGGAATGAAGAAATTGAACAATAAACATCAGGGATTGTGTTAATTTAAAAGGGGGCTAAGATGTAATATCCCTCTGTTTCTATGTAAATATCTTTTTGCTTTTAGAATGAACTATTTTTAGATCTGATTGTTATAAAACCATGATGGATTTGAATTAAGGTGAACAATAAAGTATGGTGATGTAGTAAATGAATTTTATGAATGAAAATAAAAAAATCTGGAAATTACTTGGGAAAGAAACACTAGAGTTAAAAAATTATTTCAAAGATCCAAAAACCAACATTGGTGGATGAGATAAAAATAATATTAACTTAAATATTTCCCAGAAATCCCTAGGAGTTTATCAACATGATTTAACATGATGGGAGAGAAAATGTATTATATCACTTAGTGTAGAAGAACATTGAGTAAGGGAAAAATAAAGCATCCAAGGAGAAAAAGGTGAGATTTAAAGAAAAAGGAGGAAATACCCTTTTTGAAAAAAAAATGAAAAAAAAATATCCTAAGCAAGTGGGTTGGAAGACACACGAAAAGCTGGACACTGCTAAGGATTTTTTTTTTTTTTTTTTTTTTTGGGAATTAATGTATAAAAATGCATTATCTCGAATCATAAGAGGTTGTTGAATTCCACTCGTAAGAGATTTCATCTCGTGAGGAAATGGTAGATCAATTCAAAGTTGGGAGGATAGTGTTCTCCAAGTACAATTCCAACAATAGATATGGTTAGACTTTTGGGTACATTTAAGTCTGAATTTATTGTTCTAATATCACCACCAAGGTAAATGGTGGAAAGTGAAATGAGAAAGAGAATGGAGAATACTCCCTCTTGGATTTCATTCTACTAGATAAAACTTGTGGTACAAACTCGTTGTATCGATACCTAGCAAAGTAAAGTCAGATAGTCAACCATAATATAGATCAAAACACCGATTTCTATGGAATTACATAGTAAAGATGATTTCTCTTAGGGTAACTAAGTGATTCTTGTGTCTAAGATAAAATTAGTTATAATGTTTGTGATCTCGTTATGTAGCAAGTGAAGAGAAGTGGTATATTTGACATTTTATGGGGCTTTCATGGAGTTAGAGTATCATCATGAGCAATTTTAACAAATAACAAATAACCAAAGAAACAATAGTAACACCATTATCATAATTTAATGCTTAGTAACATTATGGGTTGTAGGTTCTAATTATAGTTATTGTGGAAAACAAAATTTCTAGAACTAATGGAGAAGAATTTAGTTGATATGATATATGTTACTATAACACAATTTAATCTCATTATAGAATTAAAACACATAAATGAAAATGAACTATATATATTTTTAACCACTGGGTTGTATAGCGTAATGATTAGAATATATAAGAGGCTCGAGCATTGGCCAACCATAAAGCATATCATATCCTATCTATCTACAAAGTAAGGGAACAAGTCCTCGAAGCATGGAATTCTTTGGAAAAATAAGAAGAGAAAATTGGAATTCACACGAATATTCCATTATGGAAACAAAATTGATAGTTCAACAACTAAAGTAGTAAAATAAAAGAACTTAAATTAATACTCTATTTCATATAAAATTTCCAGTAATTGAAAAACAAAACACACCACAATAAATAGGTATATGATTGTCGAGAAAACCCTCTTCTAGAGAGGAATCGCATTAAAAAGATACCAATATATACATATTCCCCGAGGGTTTAATGTAACTACATTGTGTTGTCACCTCTTACAATGGTACGCATAACCACCTAGATTGAAATATATAATTTACAAGTCCTAAGTCGAGGCTACATGCACAACGGTGAGTTGACCATCTAAAATTTCCTACAAAAACAACTAACTAATTCCATAATTTATATTTTAAATGCATCTAGAGGCATGAGCTATATCTCATATAGAAGCTAACATAGGTTACTAGTTTTGTAAGAAAACCCCCTTAAAGCTATGCGTGTTGGACTGACCTGTGGGGAAGCAGGAGTAGTCATGAGCTGCTGAAAACTAACTTTCATAATGAGAAACGTCACAAAAGACGGTCCCATTTATACCTGTATTCATCAAGGAACAGGGAACATAGAACTAAGTTCCATAAATATGAAGCAAATGAAGAATCTCAGATACAGAGAAGAAAGAACAAACAATCATAAGAAGGAAAATCTCACTGGGATAAAGGAGAGAATTTGATTCTCCTATTCCTGTAACCGAAGTATGTGAATTCTGAACTACAAACAAAAAAGAGTATTAATCCCTGCGATATTTTTAATGGAAAGGAAATAAATTTGGGAAGAAAATGGATATTAACTCTTACCACTCAACAATTGACAGGTTCTGAAACCCTTAATAGGGAGTTAGAATTTAAACCAATTTATTATTAAGGAAAGGGCTATCCAGCAAAATATTCACCCACCATCATTACTTGTAGGAAAGAAATGTCATCCCCCATATGGAAAACTCATCCTAATCTTGGTGACTTGAAATTGGTGAGTCAATGCAAAACTAGATTTATTAAGAGAGAAGAAACAAGGGAAGGATATGTTGAGATTTTCTGTTTGAGTCAAATAGGTAAAAATATATGAAAGATGACAACAATAGGGATTCAGTTCCTAGATTAGGTCCAGCTTGTTGGGAGGGAGTTAATGCCTCCTATATTTGATGTGAGGGAGTTATGAGGCTGTTAGATTCTCTATGCTATATAACAGGAAATCATTCGGATGATTTGCTAAGAGAGTGTGAGGATTTCTTGATGTAATCTCCAATTTGATTAATATATCCTTGATGCATATGTTTGGTGGACGTAGCCCAGATTGGCTGGGTGAACCATGTTAATTCTTGTGTTTATGTGCTTGAATACTGTTGTGTGTTTAATTTAATTGTTGTGCACCTGATCCAACAATTGGTATCAGAGCACTATTGGATCAAGTCCTGGAGTGCTGGAGGTGCTGTGCTAACGCGAGGAGGGTTGCATATTGAGCTGCTAGTGCCTTTGCTGTGCGTGGTGAGGAGCAGCCGCTGAGGTGAATGTTGTTGCGTTTGCTGGGCAGCCTTGGCACGGATCGGAGCAATGGAGCGCTGCTATACCTGGATGATTGGTCAACATGAAAAGGTTCCAGCAGTGACTGCCTACATTTACTTCAATGGTTGTAAGTTGTGCTTAGCTTAGAGCCATTATAACATTTTCGATTTGGTTTGTGTTCTCCACCAAAGTCTTACGTTCGATTTGGATTTCCATTCGAACCTACAAAATAGACACATATTATTTGAACCTGCAAAACAGACACATATATTATCATAAGCGTGTTTTCGAGATAGAACAAGCGTGTTTTCCAAAAAATGTCAACCGAATGAACATCCTGCTGTTTTAGATATAGATGTGGGATTTTTCTGCATTTGATACGCTGTTGGAAATTAATGTAACCAGTTGAAAGCTAGTTTGTTTGGCGTTTTTTGGAGGATCCAGCGTTGGTTTTGTGTGCGCTCTTCAAACCATTTTTCTTTACTTTCTACCCAAGAATTTGCTGTCAATTGTGGAGCCGCGGTATTCATCAAGGACCACTGCAAAGCCGAGTTTCTTTATTTTTCTGAGGTATTCTTTTATGCTGGCGCGAAGATTTTTTTGAACTGTAATTCTGCATAGAAATAAGCCAGTATTTTTTGTTTTGGGGTTTTTTATTGTAGTTCACACAGCAAAAATAATTTGTTTTGTGTGTAAAACAAAGGCAGAGGCAGTAATTTTTTTTTGTGTGAAGTGCAAACAAGAATCTTTTTTTATAAGTGTAAAGGGCAATTTGAAAGGCAACGACAGAAAGACAGGCAATTTTTTTTTTTTGAAGGGAAGATTTTTTGTTTTAAAGGCATAGGAAATTTTTTTTAATTGCTGGTATTTAAAACGTTGATATTAGAGGTTATTGTGCTTTTTTGATACAAAAATGGTGAAAGCTCAAAGTGCCCGGTTTGAAATTGAGAAATTCAATGGAAAGAATAATTTTGAAATCTGGAGGGTGAAAATGCATGACTTGCTTGTCCAACAAGGCGTGGTAAAGGCATTGATGGGTAAATCCAAACAACCTTACAACATCACAGACGATGAGTGGGATGAAATGGATGAAAGAGCTGTAAGTGCCATTCGATTATGCCTGGCGGACGATGTCCTGTTTAATATTGTGTCGGAGACAACAGCTGCTGGTTTGTGGACGAAACTTGAGAAACTGTACATGACCAAATCCTTAACCAATAGGATTCTCCTGAAGCGACAGTTGTACGGTTTGAGAATGAAGGAAGGTACATCGATTTTTGATCATTTAAATGCTTTTAATACTCTTCTTGTGCAATTAAAAAGTATAGAAGTAAAAATACCATCCAAAGATAAAGCTATTACTTTATTGTGCTCGTTGCCCGAATCATGGGATCATTTTGTTACTTCTATAAGTCTTAGTTCATCAGAAACTATTGAGTTTGATGATGTAGTTGCATCCTTATTATCGGAAGAAGCAAGAAGGAAGTCGCATTCTAAAACCTCTACATCAGGAGCTATGATGGTTAGAGGTTGTTCGAAAGAAAGGCGCCCCAAGAAGCCGAGCGACTCACGTTCAAAGTCGAAAGGGAAGAAGAGTAAGCTAAAGTGCTGGTTTTGTGGCAAATCAGGGCATTTAAAGAAGGACTGTTGGAAGAGACAGCAGCAAACTTCAAAAGCAGAGTCTTCGACAAAGAAGAAGGAGGCGAATACGACAGATACAGGTTCGACATCGGGTTCAGGTATGAGTGATGAAGTATCATGAGTTAATGTGTCAAATCATGGTCAACATTGGTTGTTAGATTCCGGGGCATCAAACCACATGTGTATCCATAAAGAATGGTTTAAGGATTATAAATCAATTAATGATGGTGTTGTATACATGGGTAATGATGTAACATGTAATATTGTTGGGATTGGAAGCATACAACTACAAATGTTTGATGGAACAACTAGAATATTAACTGATGTGAGGCATGTACCAGATTT
>APFE030497004.1:0-43382 GCA_000404065.3 Pinus taeda
AGCGGAAACCAAGGGGCGGAGCCTCCACACCTTCATATGTGTGATGCGATGACGCGGACCCGACGACGGATCACAAAATGGGGAGACCAAAGGGTAAGGCCTTTACATATAGCGATATGCGATTGGGATTAGATCACATCGCAATATGATCGCAATCGTAATATCGCATCAGCAGAAACCAAGGGGTGGAGCCTTTACACCTTCATATGTGCGATGCGATGATGCGGACCCGATGGCGGATCGCAGCATGGGGAGACCAAAGGGAAAGGCCTTTACTTATAGCGATATGCAATTGCGATCAGATCACATCGCAATATCGCATTGGCAGAAACCAAGGGACAGAGAATATGCAGGGGCTGCCTAATGATAGTTCGAGGCTGGCTATGCTGCCCAGGTGTTCATTATCTGGTCTTTTTGTTTTTTGCTAGTGTTGCTTGGGTTCTGGTTTCCTATATGGACTAATCGTCAAGGAACCATCTCACTGTTTCTTTTGTGGGGTCTAGACTTGAGAAGTGATACCATTTTTGAGGTTTTTGCTCTCACTGGACTAGTTTCCCCAATGTTGGGGCAGTCCAGATTTTGTTGATACTCTACAATACCTTGGTCGAGGCCTTTTCCTCTTTGTATCTTTTTGTACATATTAATATATTACTTTTACTTAGAAAAAAAAATGTTACTATTTTTACTCAAAATAGAAATGTCAAAAGTAATCTTATTGTGCTTCGAACTAGAGTTCAATATTTTGGACCCAATATCTGCACGATGCTAAATTTTCAGTATTTGTAGCCAAATCTAATAATTTTTTAATTGTTGGTATTTCCTATTAATTTGCTTAAGCGTGGCTTCTGCTTGCCTAGTTGTAGTGTTTTGAAAAGAGATGATAAATAGGGAAACCTCTAGTTACTGCTTTGTTATAACCTGGTTATTCTGAAGGAAACAAAGAATTGGAGCCAATCACAACTAACAGTTCTATTGTGCAAATGAAAGACAAGGTGGGACTGGTAATTTTAGATCTCTTTAGGATATTTTGTTCTTGTTGTTAAAATAATGTGCATTAGTATTAAATTTATTGTACAGCAAGAAGTTGTTATAGTTCAAAATTGGCAGTGGTATGAAGGTTTGCTACTAAAGGATTGGACTTAAAGACATAGGATATGCAAAGGGCTGTAGACAAATCGCAACACATGGAGTATAGGATGAGATAGAGTTTCATCATGTGCACACCTTTTAATTTGTATTTACTATAGGATCTGTTGATTTAAAAATAATCGATCTCATTATCCTCTGGATATCTATGTTTATTCCATTATGTGAATGTCTCTATTGATTACTTAAAAGCTTTTGTTTACTAAAGAAAGCTTTTATTTACAAGTAGGATTTATATGTGTATTGATTATTTTGAAAGCTTTTGTTTACTTGAAAAATAAATTATTTTTAACACAATAAATTATATAACATTTTCAAAATCATTTATGAAAAAAATTAATGACAAATTAGCTTGAACATCATTACAAGTCATTCAGGGTTTACATTAAAAATGTAAAATAAGGAAACTATTGAAATGTGTAAAACAATTTTCATTTAAAATTTTTGATATAAATCCGTTGAAGTGTACATGAAAATAATATCATATTTGTATTTTATGAGAGCAATAGTGTCTATATAGAGCAATATTGTATCTCTATTTTCAGAAGCCCAATAATATCATATTTGTATTTTATGAGAGAAATAGTGTCTATATAGAGAAATACTGTATCTCTATTTTCAGAGCTCGGGTTCTTTGCATAGCAATATTCTGCAACATTTTTCCTGTATTTTCAGCAAGGAAAATCTTTGTTTTTTGTATGGCGCTTTTTTTAAACATTTCCCAAAACAAAAACAAAAAAATATAAATTAGTTAATAGACCACTACTTGATTTGATATATGAAATATTTTGAACATGATAAAGAAATGTATAACTTCCCTGCAAATATACATGATAACAATATCTTAACTGTGTTGGATCAGAGCACTCGCTTCCTTGCATGGCATTCATCCATTCCCTTTCAAAAACTAATGTTGGGTTTCTTTTATTTAGTGGATGAATTTATTATTTTGAATACAGTGAATGGCATTATGATCTCATTGATTATTTATTTTATTTTTACATTTTTTCTGTAGTTCTAAAAATTTGATGCACATATATCTTTGTGCATATGAAGTTAAGATTTATATTATGATTAATTGATGAGACAAAATTGTTTATTGTAAATAGAAGAATTAGCCTTTTAAGTAAAGTTTAGTTTAGATGCTTGGGAAGCAAATTATTATCTTCTCTATTCAAATTCAAATCTCAGTTATAATAAGTTTAACTTTAGTAAATAGATTATTAGAGTTGTTTGTGAGTTATACATTCTCTATACAATTGTCTTAAACATTATACACATAAAAAAATATTTAAAATTTAATTTGTAATAAGGAAGATTGTTGTTTTAGTGTTTGACGCAGGCACTTGGGGGAACTTTTTGAATTCGAAGATCGAAAATCAAGAATCTACCTTTCTGTAATGAGCTAAATTTTTAGCTTCTTTGAAGGAAATGTTACTATTTTACTCAAAACGGAAATGTCAAAAGTAATCTTACTGTGCTTTGAACTAGAGTTCAATATTTGGGGCCTAATATCTGCATGCTGCTAAATTTTCAGTATTTGTAGCCAAATTTAATAAAAAATTTAATCGCTGGTATTTCCTATTAATTTTCTAGTGTGGCTTTTGCTTGCCTAGTTGTAGCGTTTTGAAAAGAGAGGATACATAGGGAAACCTCCGGTTACTGATTTTTTTATAGCTGGCCTTCTCGAGAGGAAGGGGATAAATGGGCAAAACCTGAATATATATATAGTTTGTTTCTCATTAATTTGTTTAAATTTTTAGTTTTCTTATTGCTTCATTAGTTCTCATGTTTTCCATGAAAAACCAAATGTGTTTTCAATGTTAAGGGGTTGTGGCATTTGAGTCGCAAATTTTTACACTGAAATGATGTCATTTAAGTTTTTAAAATAGTTTTACATTGAAAAGATTTCATTTAAGGTTTAAATTAGTTTTCGAAGGTTTAAAATTTTAAATCTCTAAATTAGGTTTCACTATTAAAACATATTTGTCTAAGAGATGGTTTCACTCGTCAAATGATTTTCTCTTCAAAATCCAAGGATTTTATTTTCAAAAAATATTTCATCATTTGGGGTAACAAACAGAGACTTGTTTCTTAGACACAGTCATCATACAAGAAATGCATGGAGAAGATGATAAGGGACACCATGCATTAGTAAGAATATATTTTTATTTTCTCTTTTGAATTCTTAAGGTCATTATTAACTGTCAAATGCAGATATTCTCAAAGTTGTTTAGGAGGAAATTGATTTCATAATCACTATTGTTATTATCCTAGCTTGGCTATGTTAGAATGAAAAAAAATTATTCTAGATAATTTAGGTATGAAGGATTTTAATGACATTACAAATTTAGATGGTTTCAGAGTAGAGGTAATGTTTGTATCTTGTGTTAGAAGAGGAGAGAAAATGTATGTTTGTATCTTGTGCTAGAAGAGGAGAGAAAATGTGTAACTCGTAGTATATTTACCTTTTTACTTGTCCAACAGATCTTACAAGGTCTCACAAAGCACATTGATTTTTAATTTTGGTCTTGTTTCACTATTGGCTTTGGACAGGAATGTTGTTTCTAAGGAGCAAGCGAGGTTGAATCAGGATGCTTGCAATGCCCTTATCTCGAATTTATGCCGTAAAATTTATGCCTTATGACGTTTCCTTTGCAACATCTGGTGCAATTGCTAGTTTTAGTTTATTTTGGAACAATCTTGGTTACCAAAGAAGCAATTGCAACAAATGTCATTTTGTATTAGGTCATCATTGAATCACTTCTTGAATTTGTAGGAAACAAGTTGATCTGTTTTGTAACTTCAAGAAATGAAAATCCATAATTTCTTGACCTAATTATGTTATAGATATACTTACTCCAATAGGCAACAGTAAGATGGTTTATGTAATTAAGGAATCAACCAAAGATCATGTTCTTAATCACGTTGACAGATTCTAGCATGTATATGTTGCTGACAATTTTGATGTGGCAAAAACACATCATTGTCGATGTAATGAAAAGCTATTCCACTGCTTGCAATGCCATGCCATGCCATGGATACACCTCTTATAGATGAAGAGTTGGTGAAGAGTGAGGAATTTATGAGCTCATGGATTAAGTATAGCATAATTATAGAAAATATATGTGATAGGGTGCATGTCAACATTTCCATATATGTCTCCTTCCACTTTCATTTCATCGTTTCAACAAATTTAATTTCTAAGTCTTTACTTGCTTGATTCACTCTCTCCCCTATTAGTTTATGGCTATCTCTATCTCCTCAGTGCTTCTATGTGGGAATTTGGTCACCCCGAAAACTCACCAGAATTTTATAACACAGCCATGTCCCACACGCAACCCTCTACTTTACCAATTCCTTCCCATTCCCCCCACCCCTCACCTCTTGATTCCTCATGCCTTCCACATCCACATCCTTATTTCCTGTAGTGCTACCTCTGCATCACTCTACATCCATCTACTATTCTATCAGTGTTTCTTTGCACCTCTTGGTGCAAGTGCTAGTATATCCTTGTGGAGATTCTCTTACAATCCTCCAAGTTACCAAGTAGGAACATTGCTCATTATATTTGATGCATAAAATGGTCTTTATGTAGTGTATTTCTTTGACACATGGACATGCTTTTTCTCTTTTATCTTTTTCAAATGGTATTGTTTTTTTTAAACATTATGGAAATGAAAAAAACGTTTAATGATCATATAATTAAAGGTTTTGAGAATATTTTCTATGTTAAATTTTTATTAATAATTTATTAAAATTACAAAAATAATAAATTATTTTTTATTTTTGCGCTTGACATTTGGGAAACTAGATTAGAAATAAAATTACATATTGCATATCATCAGTAAAGTGAGGTAAACTTTAATTGTTTATATAGTTTGAAAGTTTTCCCTTGAGAAGGAAAATCAATTAGGAAAATAGTAAGAAAAGTAAACATAGTTTTGGGCTCCTATATAACAAAATAGCTGGAATAGAAACATCAAGAAGATAAATATGTATCCATCTCTAATGATTGAGATTCATCCTTGCAAAAAGGAGCATTACTCGAGCCTAGAGGTGGACCGAGCTTGATACGAACAAGGAAACCTACAGTATCCATAAGCATTAGCTTCAAATTCTCTATCGTATTCGAGATCTAATTTTTTCGCATCCCTATGGTCCAACAACATCTTGCTGAGTAGAATCTTTAAATTCCATGCCAATACAAATCCATAGTATAGAGATAATGATTTTGTCATCCTCATGTGTTCCTTGGGTTAAGAACTCATGCTACAATATTGTCCAAAACATCTGCATCATAAATACATTGATGGTTGTGCTTAACATTTGTCTGTATCTCATTAAGTTTTGATTGAATTTCTAGTGGAATATCATCCCAAAAGTGGCAAGCAGACACTTCTACTTGAAACCAAGCTTGTGGACCACCGATATCCCCTTGCCTTCCTCCTCCTCTACAAGTAAGATCTTGTTGATGGTTCATTGTGTAGAAGGGAGAAAGCGTCTTATTGGGTTTAATAACCCCAAATCAGAAGGATGGACCTCACATGACTAGGAGAGGATGGAGGCGCATTCAATGATGCCTAGTAGGTTGTCTGCAATAAGTAACTAACGAGAAGCATGGCCATTGAATCTATGAAGGGCAAGAAAATGTGACAGAGTAATTTGGAGGAACTTGAGGTGAAAAGTGGGGTAATACAAGGAAAATGCAGGCTAAGAAAGGAAACAACAATGACAAGGTTGATTTATTGTATGGAGCAAGCCACCTTGAGAGTGTGGTAATGAAATTCATGGAGATGGATATGGAGACTATATCAACACATATGAAGTTATTGCTATCTTCCATGTATGGTGGAAAACATGTCTTTAGAAACTTTAAATGTGTCAATTGTCATCAACTAGGTGTTGTGTATGTGTAATATTCTTTGTACAACTATCTTCATGCATTGTACTTTGCATTGAGTACAACAGGAGAGTCAATGGGGAGGGGGGGTTAGGTGAGGGGGGGGAATCCCCTCCTATTTGGGGATTTTGTAGGGAGGCAAAATACCCAATGTATAGGGTTTGGGGATAGAAACACCCTTTAAACAATTGGGCAATTTTTACATCCATTTTTGGTAGTTTTTTCCACACAACTTTTGCATTTAGCAATTTTGTGGTGCATGGTGGTTTAACACATGGTTGAGTAATTTTGGTTAAGGAACTGTGATTGTATTCTAATCCAAGGTAAATAGATTGGAAATGTATGTATATCATGGGAGGTATATATATATATATATCATATTGTAATATTGTAAAGAAACATATACTGAAAAATATTTATGATCCTAGTTTTGAGTTTTTGGGGTAAAATATTTGTGTTAATGTGTGTGTTTGCCTTTGCATCTTTTCTGTTTTATTAAGAATTTGTTTGTAGGAATTGACTATACATGGTTAAAATCTACAATGGACTAGTTGGCATAATTGGCTATCAACCACCTCTACCCTTGCATTTAACACCCCCAACATATAAGGTTTTGAGAATATAAAAAAATATGATGTCTTGTTTAAATGTAAGAGATAATATTAGTAAGGAATTTGATAGTATCAAATAAAATAACATATTTTGATTTTTTTTAAAGTGGCAATCATTACTGACTACTATCCATAAATGTAGGAAAACTATGTAACATAAAATAACAAGGCATATTTTTACTCCTAAGAATGTCTCTTCGTCTTGGCCATCCACTTGTTTTGTTACCACTAGGAAGACAAGACTTAGGTCTTAATTTAAAACCAAAAGGTGGTTTTACCCTAAATTATTTGGATTTTCATATATGTATTTCAGCCATTTTATATAACATGTTATTATTTATTACAAAAAATAAAAATATTTTTCAAATACAAACTTGTAATCATCAAAATGGGGATTGCTATAAAGAATTCATTTGCCATTGAAATCAATCACCACATTGTTTAAGATGATCTATAGGCATGTTAAATACTCAATTAGACTCTTTTCATTCTTTCAATAATGCTTACACTAAAGTAGATCCATCTTAAACTTGGATCTATATTAAATGATTAAAAATTTTACACCTTAAATTGATTCCTCTATGTGCTTCATACATCTAGGTTTAAAATGGATTTGAGTAGATCTCTTTTAGATATTGTCATATTCATATGTACATACATAGTAATTTATTTTTTATTTAATATTTTTTTGGTCATGTAGATATGTACTTTTTTTTTGTTATGATGTAATACTATGTGACATCTTCTCCCCTATACTAGGCTATAAAGAACCTCACAACCAACGATCAAATTTGAAGGGTTGGTCTTAATTTCGGTTAGAAGGGCATATATTCATGCCACCCTTCCATAATGAAAAGCCTAAAAAATTTGCATTTCAATTGACAACAATATATTATCTTTACATTTCATTTTCAATCACATTTATGGAAGCTCAAAACACTCAATGTTCTATGGGAAACTCAATGTTGATGTCTCGGTAGTGGAAATTACCATGCCTCCAAAATGAGCTAGAAATTTTACCAGTGTCATCCATTTTAAATTCCTCCAATATAGGTCTTTTAAATTCCTTCCATATCGAGGGAGTAAATCACAGTGAGAGGTAGAACCATGGTGGACAACTTATTAGATTGTCAATTTTATTTGTGAACCAATGCCCCCATTGGTATAATTTACATTTTTCTCCCACCCAACAGGTCACTTTCCAGTGGATGATATAATTGAAGATAATAGATAAAATACTTTCTGCGATTATAAACTAATTTAATTATCTATAATTTTTTGAATGCCCCCTTTGAGGTATTTTAACATTTGGACAATGTTGATTAAGTTAAGTAATATCTATGAATCAACCTCAATAGACTTGCTTAATTAAGGGAAACATGAAGGTGTAGAGTAATGGTTCAATCAATAAGAGACTAATTATCATAATCTATTTTCCAATCAAGGTGACCCTCATTCAAGTACTAGTTTACTAAAAATAAAATGCATTACAACTTAATAAAGATAATGCTAGATTTTTAAATTCCAAGAGAAAGTAGTTCCGAATTTTAATTCTTTCGATACCCAAAGTCAAATAGTATATAATTTTGGACTATTCTAGACACACAAATCTAGTTAATATTGGTTTTGAGTTATGACCAAGAGGTACTGCCTAAGAAACCAAATCAAGAGTTTGTTTTCATTTCAAATCGCGCATATATAGGCTAAAGTGTTAAACATGTGCCCAACATTATTAGGGCCCCATGTTTAGGAGTGATGGTTTTGAATTCTTGATCCAAGTGGATATTGGTGGCCACCCACCAATTCCACTTGGACCCCCACCATTATTTCTTTCAGTTTTTTAGTTTCCTTAATTGTAGCATAGTTTACTATTTTTAGCAGTTTTTTGGGTCCTAAACTTCCAGAGCCATTTTGAGACCCTAAACGATGTTTTTTGTGGGAATCTACCACCAACAATATCTTCACAAAGTTTCCTATTATGTCGTAGTCCTCAGAGAGATCTTTCCAACGGGGTATCATGCACATCAAACGGAGATAATATGACCAAGTCACGACCCTGGGAAGTTGGCTGTCAAACTAACCCCAACGGGGCCCATAAATTCTTGGTGTTACATCTCCTTGGGTTAGGGCTTTGGTTGTTTAGGGTTTTTCTTATTGTTCAATAATAAAAAGGCCCTTAAGCATAATTGTAATGTAGTTCAGAGAGTTTGTTTCCACTTCTATCTTTAAGCATATTTTAGTATTTTACATTAATGAAATGAAGTATTATTTCTGTTGCATCTCTGTATTTATGGTTATGTCTGTAATTTGTTGCATTCCTATTTAAATCCGGATTAGTTGTATCATAGCGGTCTGCTCTTTCTCTATTTTTCTTTGCATGTCCCAAACGAGGTCGGGATATAAGGAGTTAGGGCTTGAACTAGTTGAACCTTTGCAAGACTAGCCTCGCAAATCTCGATGGCCTCCCATGGTGGATGAAAATAAAGACAAGGGGGCAAGAGATCCTATCAAAATCTTGCTTGAAGAGGACCTCGAGCGACAAAGGAACATGATGATGGACAAATTTTCCCAGATCCTTCAGCAACTACCTAGGGGAAACACATCTACTTCTAGTAGCTACTCTAGAAGTGCCACACCCTTTAAGGTACAAGTTAACTTTGACATTCCCATATTTGAGGGTCATATAGATGTAGACGTTGTAGATAAATGGTTAAATTTGCTAGAAGGGTATTTTTCTATTCATGATTTTTCCGAGTGGGAAAAGATTACTTTCGCTCTTCTCAAAGCTGCCCCCAACGTCAAGGACTAGTGGGAAACATACTGCGACCAAAAGGATGAAAGTACGACCTCATTGTTTTTAGCCGCACCCACTTGGAATTCATTTCGAGATGCCATTAAAGAGTAGTACTACCATGTCAGAAGCTATGAGGATAAATACATAAAGTGGACCATGCTGCAATAGGTAAGGGACCAAGACATGCCAGAGTTTGCCAATATTTTTCATAGCCTTTACACAAAGTTGGGTATCAAGGATTCTGAGCAACAGTTGGTACTCAAATACCATGAATACCTACACAGGTACATCCAAGACGACATGGAGTTCTTGGACATCTCCTCACTCGGTACGGCGTACCGATATGCTGTCAAGATCAAGCAAAAGTTTAAACATAAGAAGTAAGACTTTGGATCTGCAAATCTGAAGCAAGTGAAAGGTGCCTCCACACTGAAGAACAAAGGACAAAGCCAAGGTAGGGTGGCCCAGGACAACCCGCCAAAGCCGCAAGCAAAGAACAACACCGTGAAGCCCGAAGAAGGACACGGGAAAGTGGTATGAGTTCCATAAGAGATCCACTCACAACTCAAGTGAGTGTCAGGCCAAGCAGTCACTAGTGGCCGAGCTAAAGGCTTTGGAATCAAATGCATGTTTAGACTCTGAGTCAGAACCCGGCAAGGGGAATGACAAAGGGAAGTAGATTATCAATGCAGAGCCCAACACCACGGTCGCCACCACGAAGATCCAAAAGGAGGAGCTCGAAGATCCAGAGGAGGAGGAGTGCCTCTTCCACTCCCAGATGTGGGTAAATGGTTCCCCGCTACAATTCATTTTCAATAGCGGGAGCCAAAAGAACATCATTTCGGCAGAGGTCGTGAAGTAGCTAGGCTTACCGACCACAGCACTTCCCCAACCATACACCATCATGTGGCTTCACCAAGAATAAGATCTTCGCGTGAGCCAGCATTATCGCCTTCCATACAACATCAAGCCCTTCAAAAATGGGGTATTATGTGACGTTGCTCCCCTTGATGTTTACGATGTATTATTAGGCCAACCATACTTATGGAAGCGACATGCTAAATATGAGTCAAGGCCTCGTGTTGTTTTTGTTACTTTGGGAAATAAGTTGTATATGATACTCAAGGTAGCACCGCCTACCGTCATCTCTTTGGTTATTACAAAACAATGCAGTAAGCTCATTTCCAAAACCAAGAAGTTTGTTTTCCATATGATACATTCTCAGGGAAAGAAGAAGACGGTGGCCATGACCTCCAGATAGGGCCCCTTCACACAACAACAATAGATGGACAAGGTTGTGGAGGAGTACGAGGACATTTTCACCTCCCCCGCGGGGGTGCCTCTACACTGTTAGGTCAATCACTCCATTGATCTGACCCAAGGTGCGCTTCTACCCAATGGACCAATCTATTGGCAATCCATTCTGGAGAATGACAAAATCAAGAGGTAGATTCAGGAGTTGTTGTTGAAAGGTCACATCCGACTGAGCTCATTGGCATGTGGGAGCCCGATCGTGTTGGTACAGAAGAAGGATGGGACTTGGAGACTCTGTATTGACTATTAGGCACTGAAAAATATCATTGTCTAGAATAGGTACCTGATCCCATGGATTGATGACCTTCTGGACCAATTAAAGGGGGGAAAATATTTCAACAAGATCGACTTGAAGTCAGGATATCACTGGGTACCAATCGAACCCTCTGATGTGTGGAAGACTGCCTTCAAAGCCAAGTAGGGCCTTTTCGAATGGTTAGTTATGCCTTTCAGGTTGACGAATTCTCCTTCGACCTTCATGAGGCTAATGGTTGATATCTTGTGACCATTCACCAACTCATTTGTACTAGTAAACTTGGATGGCATCCTGATCTTCAGCCAGAGTTGGGAAGAGCACCTCCACCACATCCGACAGGTTCTCCAAACACTGTGGCAATAGAAGCTATGTGCCAATTTGGATAAATGCACTTTTGGCATGAACCAAGTTCAATATATGGGGTACATTATTAATGAACGGGGGGTACATGTGGACCCAGCCAAGATCCAAGTCATTGAGGATTGGCCATCTCCAACCACTTTGACAAAGCTCTGCAACTTTCTGGGTCTTGCCAATTTCTACCGCAGGTTCATGTTGGGATTCTCTCATATCACTTGGCCCTTGAGTCAAGTCACCAAGGGAGGAGCAAAAGAAAATTTCTTTTGGTTTGAATCTCAATAGAAGGCATTCACAAAGTTGAAACATCGTGTCTACTCGGCACTAGTGCTTGCATTACTAGAATTTCAATAGCCATTTGAGATTGAGACAGATGTCTTTGACTATGCTATTGGAGCAGTCCTTAGTCAACATGGGCATCTAGCGGCATATCACAGTGAGACACTTTCAGAAACAGTTTAGAAGTATCCCACTTATGAAAAAGAGATGTATTCCATTGTGCATGCCTGCCGACAATGGAAGCATTACATTTTGGGGAAGGAAATGGTCATCCACATAGACAATCAGCCCGTGCAATTCATACAGATGCAAGGGAAGTTGCAGAATGATCGCCATCAAAAGAGGTCCACATACCTGCAACAGTTCCATTTGAATATCAAGTATAAGAAGGGCAGCACCAATAATGTTTCAAATTGCCTTAGTCAACCATCGATCATTGCGTTAACCACTGTGCTCAACTCTTGTGGGAATGAGACTTTTGATTGGCCATTTCTCTACAAAAGCAACCCAGAATTCGGCCATACATACCAGACGCCCTTGGAGGGTTAGCATGTTCTAGATTTTCACCTTCAGGATGCCCTGTTATGCACCTGGGTCATCTTTGTGTTCCTTCAAGCGAGCATGCCAAGATGATTTGGGAAGCACACTATAGTTGGGTTGTTGGGCATTTTGGGGTCGAGAAAACGGTGGCAGTACTCCAGAAGTATTTCTATTGGATAAATCTTCAACTTGTTGTCAGGAAGTACATCAGATCCTACACTACCTACATCATTACCAAAATGACCATCAAGAAGCAAGGCCTCTATACTCTGCTTCCTACCCCTAGTCGACCTTGGGAATCCATCTCCATGGATTACATGTCAGTAATTCCCTCCACTAAGCATGGAAATGACTCTGTTTTTGTGAGTGTCGACAAATTCTCGAAGATGACCATTATGGCAACTTGCAAGAAGAATATCACAGCAGAAACCATTGCTAAACTCTTCTTTGAACGAGTGTGGATAATCCCACAGTCTATCATCTCAGATTGGGACAGCAGGTTCCTCAGTACATTTTGGTCCAGTCTTTGGTTGATGTTGGACACCAAATTGACTAAGTCCACAGCTTTCCATCCCCAAACTAATGGTTAGACAGAGGTCATCAACATGATGATCATACATATTCTACGCATGTACAACTCAAAGCATCCACGCACATGGGATGAGAGCCTCCCCTATGTTCATCACAGCTATAACCGGGCTCTCCACAACTCAACTGGCCACAACCCTTTTCAGGTGGGCTTGGGATTCCAGCCACTATGTCCCATTGATGTGGCCATGCCATTTGTAGCTACTCAGGTAGATTTGACTCATGTCCAGTCTGAAACCGATAGGAAAAATTACTTCATTGAGCACATCCAACATATCCGGCAGCAAGTCGATGACATTCTGTAGAAATAAATTCCAAGTACAAGCAACGAGATGATCAACATCGGGTTCCACACAAGTTTCAAGTGGGTGACAAAGTCTGGTTGTATTTTCAAAAGGAACGCCTTACCGAAGCTTATCGAAAACTCAGACCACTCCGATATGGTCCTTACACCATTACCAAGGTTGTAGGAGACAATGCATTTGAGCTCAGCATTCCCCCATTCCTTGGTGTTTACCCAGTGTTCAACGTTTACCCAGTGTTCAATGTGGACCGCCTTCGGCTACACCTTCCACCATTACTAGACACATCAAACATTGAAGAACATCTCACACCAACAGAGTTAAATCTAGATTGCATGGAACAATCTGCAACTGATCAGATCATGGACACATAGATCAAGCACACTTGACAACAAAATATCCAATTGTATCAAGTCGTCAAAGCAGGCCAATTCCTTCACCAGGGCAAGTGGCTCACCAGGGATCAAGTTCAGTAGAAGTTTCCTCATCTCATGGATGAACTCAACGCAATGGGGACCATTGCTTCCTAAGGGGGGAGGAATGATCCAGGTGGATATTAGTGGCCACCCACCAATTCCACTTGGACCCCCACCATTATTTCTTTCAATTTTTTAGTTTCCTTAATTGTAACACAGTTTACTATTTTTAGCAGTTTTTCGGGTCCTAAACTTCCTTAGCCGTTTTGAGGCCCTAAACAACGTTTTTTTTTAAATCTACCACCAACAATTGCTTAGTAAAACCATATTTTCTGTTGTAGTGCTCAGAGATATCTTTCCAACGATGTGTCATGTGCATCAAATGGAGATAATATGACCAAGTCACGACCCCGGGAAGTTGCCTGTCCAACTAACCCCAACAGGGCCCATAGACTCTTGGTGTTACATCTCCTTGGTTAGGGTTTTGGTTGTTTAGGGTTTTCTCTTACTGTTAAATAATAAAAATTCCCTTGAGCCTCATTGTAATGCAGTTAAGAGGCATGTAGCCACCACATCTCTTCTCAAAGATAATCTACCATCGCTCGAGCTAGTTTATTTCCACTTTTTTTTTTTATAGCATATTTCAATATTTTACATTAATGAAATGAAGTATTATTTCTATTGCATCTATGTATTTATGGTTATGTCTATAATTTTTTGTGTTCATGTTTAAATCTGAACCAATTCTAGGGATATTACATAGGGCTACCATTATTAGTTTCCAGATCGCTAAGGGGATTTTTGTAGAAGAAGATAGAATAATAACTAGTGGAATTCGTTTACTAAAAATTGTGACTACAACATGCTTTGTTGAAGGCTAAGACCCTAAGCTTATAGACATTGATTTTATCTACAGGGGAACGTCCATATTTCTTGAAGGCATACAATAAGTATGAACTTTAGTTGGGAATCACTATATGTAATACATGTCAAGCTTAACATTAGCTATACTAATAATTTAGTAATTTGTCTTTAATTTTTTATTTATAATGTAGGTTGAAGAAACTATGGAGGCTCTATATCCACAATTTCAAGTGGTAGATAAGTTGGTGGCTTGCAATAAAATTTGGGTACTAAATCTTATAGAAATACCCAAGTTGGAACTCATGTAGGTATTTGTGTTTGTTGCATGTCAATAGAATAGGTCTATTGACTCAATTGTTTTTGTTAATATGAAAAGAATATAGTCATTGAGGTTTTAATAAAACACAGCGTGTAAATAACTTGTCTATTTGTCAGCATTTTGGTGGTTCCACTAGTTATGGACATAATGAAGTAGGTGGTTGTGAAGCACTTGACACAAATTTTGTAGAGATAGTGGGTGAAAAGTATGTATTAGTTCATTCACAAGTATGCATAAAATTGAAGCATCAAATGAAACTTCCGATCTAATAAAATAAAAATAATTTGGCATTTTTATTTTGCAATTCTTCTCTAGGACCAATGCAAGAAACTATTGTAGTACTCAACAACCCCCCGTTATTCACTTAATTATCATTATGGGGACCCTTTAATTGGATGGTTGGTCATATTACTATTTGACTTTGAGAGTTTGGATTACCTAAATGAGTTTGTTTTGTTCTTATCTTCCTATCATAACTTGCTTGATATCATTTGGACATTTGGTTTGAAAATGTTGCCTAGCCAATGATTGAAGATTTTCACTACCCTGACCTAATCAATTGTATAAGTGTTCATTATTTCTAGCCCCCGAGACCAATATATTTATTATTAGTATTATTAGTGGCTATATTTTCCAAAAAGTGGCTATGACATATTGGAACTTCATGACTTATTAATATCAGAATATTTCTTTCAAAATCTCTGATTTCATGGTCCTCACCCCATTTATCATTGGTTGTAGTTTATTGGTCAGAGAAACCTTTTATAATAGATTCATATCAGAGTTTTTGGAGTTATGACATTGGAGGAACTCTTTTAGAATTCTTTGATACCAAAAATCCAATACACGACATTGGCTCTTTATAATAATAAACATACATAAACTCTTAAACACATAAGTGGCGGTCCTTTTAAAATATTTCGGTGTATTATATTTTAAACCAA
The DNA here is from genome assembly GCA_000404065.3 of Pinus taeda. Taxonomy (NCBI): domain Eukaryota; kingdom Viridiplantae; phylum Streptophyta; class Pinopsida; order Pinales; family Pinaceae; genus Pinus; species Pinus taeda. Next base: position 15,634 of record APFE030497004.1, read on the forward strand.
AGTCTGACTGTTATATATAAGCATTGTCGAAGGATCCCACATGCCACATTATACTCTACTCCAACATAATGGAGATAACATATCGATGTTTCTGTTATGTGTCTCCATTCAAAATCTTCGATCTCTGATATGCGATAATCATTTACTGTTGATCACCAATTTGCGATAAAGGCCTCAACTCTAATTGTCAATTTGGTTGTGAACTTGAAATGGTATTAATTTCGGTCTAATCATAATTTCGCATCCGCTCCATATTGGAGCTTCCCATATCACAAATATTTTGCGTTGTCTCATTTTTAAAGTTGTGATGAGCTTATCGTCAATACCACTCAACACTTTCCACTTGTCACCTCCAGGGGGGCGTTGTCTTATTAATATAAAAGCCACTTCATTAAAATTAAAAGGTCTTAAGTCATATGTGTATTGAATTTTCATCATGGATAATTTTGATTTCTCCGTTACAGGAAAATGCCAGGGCGAATTCGAATAGATCATTCAATTAACATTCACTTAGCCATGTGTTGAGATCCAAAGAGAAAGTAAAAGAAAAATCTTAAACGAATACTAATACAATGAAGAGTGCAAGCCTGTCTAGCACTCTGCTCAATAGTGGCCGACAAAAAATAAATTGAACTCAACAACAAGCTAAATTGGGAACTTTATCAACAAAGGTGATTGACATTTGGCTTGTGATTCAACAGAAGAAATAACTACCTCATTTAATTACTCAATTGTGGAGAGATACGTGGAGCTGTTGATATTTTCATGATTTCACCTCAAGCTTAGTATAAATAATCTCTTCACAGATTATATAAGTACTTTTGTCACTACGGGGGAATCCAGGAGAAGAGGCTAAATGATATTAGAATATTCAACCTATTGGTGAAAGAGTTCTATTTGATTTTGCACTATTGCAGTGGGGTAGAGGTATTCTTTGCAGACAGAGATCAAGTGCTGACAACGAGAGATTTGAACCATTGTAGTCTTTGAGATTTATGTACTTGATTCAATTTTTTAATAAAGTTTATTTCTACAATTGCTTGTATGGCACTGTTGTTTGCATAAATTGTTGAAACAAATAAATTATTCAGCTTTTCAATTGCATTTTTTATGTATGAGTTTAGTAATTCGCTTTATGCACTATGTTAAATGTTAATTATTAATTCATTTAGAATTCTGATCAAGCTACCTTGCAGAAGTAATCATAAATACATCTTGAAATCTGAATTTGTATAAGAACAAATGTTTATTACTTTAAGTTGGATAGTTATCTAACTGTTTAGAGTTATAAATATTTTTCTTTTCATCGTGGCATTTTATTTGAACTACTTCAGTATCATGTCATGAATATTTCGGTTCTTATGCATATGTTATTGGGAATTGGAACTATTTAAGGTTAGGTGTCTAGTAACTACTTATTAGCCATTTAATTGTGGATAATTGATCTGAATAGAAAATGGAATTTACCCATGGTATTGTACGTGACATCCACCCATGGTATTGTGACATTCACCCATGGAATTGACCCATGGTATTGTGACATCCACCCATGGTATTCATTCACCCATGGAATTGACCCGCAGTATTGTAATTGAAAAAGACTATAACTAACAAGTCGCATTTTGTAAAAGGACAGATGGTCCACCACAATATAGCCCTTATAGTTATTATATGTTTTAATAAAAAAAATCTTTGTGGTTTTGTTTATTAGACATTCTCCTATTTTTCTTCTGGAATTTCAATTTTTCAAATCTTGGGGGCCTCTCCCCCAAGATCCATTTCAATCTTTTAGATCTTAGGGGCCTCCCGTTAAGATCTAGATCAGTGGTATCAAAGCAAGTTATGATTCCATGGGAATAAGGGTTTGATGCATATTTCAGTTTCAAATTTTGCAGTAATATTCAACGAACTTCAAGCATGTGCTACGTCCTCCATAGAGCATTTTCTTGGGCCAAGCGGGAAGAATTTTTCTTTTTTCATTTTTTTGCACGAATGCTTTTGGGTGGCGAGTTTGCAGATCAGATCTAAATCTTTTGGTGAAAATTTTACAAAAACAAATAACATATCTAGATTCCTTGCAAAAAATACCCAAATTCGAAAAACAAATCAGTCGAATCAGAGTCTGAATGAGGGAGATATCGCTGATTTAAAATCAGCCATTTTACAAAAATGTTTCTGACGAAAATTCATGGACGGCGGCTCTCCTATATTGTTTTTTTGCAATTTTGAAAAATACCAGAAAAATTATTGTAGATATGAGCTCCTCTTGAAACAATTTAAATAGAAAATGGGTTGAATCAGAGTTCGGAAGTAGGAGATATCGCTGATTTAAAATCAACTAATTTTTTCAGAACTTTTGTGACAATGGTAAAATTGCAGCATAAATCTGAGATTCTAGAGTGTCCAAATAAGGATTTCCAGCACATGAGAAGATGCAAAATGGATCCTTTGCTTCCAAAAATAGGTTATAATAAATAGTTGGTCACAAGCATTACAAGGTATATCTATCCTCCGATCTTCATTCATCATGATTATGGGTCATCCACAAACCCACACTTCATCGAAGTCCATTTGCTAGGCCACACACTGTCAGTATCAGATTTGGTCACATGCATTACAGGGTATCTCTATCCTCGGATCTTCATTCTTCATGGTTACGAGCCATCCACAAACCTACACTTCATCTAAGTCCATTTGCTAGGCCACACAGTATCAGTATCATAGTTGGTCACAAGCATTACAGGGTATCTCTATCCTCAGATCTTCATTCATCATGGTTATGGGTTAACCACATAAAACCCTTCTCTTCAGTGGCTCTTCATATTCAACAAAGGCTTTGCAGGAGGGAACTTCACGCAATGGGGACCATTGTTTCTTGAGGAGAGAGGAATGATCCGAATAGAAAATGGAATTTACCCATTGTATTGTAAGTGACATACACCCATGGTATTGTGACATTCACCCATGGAATTAACCCATGGTATTGTGACATCCACCCATGGTATTCATTCACCCATGGAATTGACCCATGTTATTGTAATTAAAAAAGACTATAAGTAACAAGTCGCATTTTGTAAAAGGACAGATGGTCCACCACAATGTAGTCCTTATAGTTATTATCTGCTTTAATAAAAAGTTTCTTTGTGGTTTTGTTTATTAGGCATTCTCCTATTTTTCTTCTGGCATTTCAATTTTTCAGATCTTGGGGGCCTCTCCCCCAAGATCCATTTCAATTTTTTAGATCTTGGGGGCCTCCCGCCAAGATTCGGATCATAATTGTTTTAACAAGGAATAAATATCATGAACTATTTCCTTGATCTAATTCCTTCATTCCAATTCCAATTCCTACATGCTTCTTTTCCCGTCTCATTAGCTTGCTCTTAATTGATAGAAAGACTTATCTTTCCTTCAATTAAGATAGGTCTAGAATAATTGCATCTTAGGTTAAGTTTTGCATGTTAATTATAGTTATTGCATCTTAGAAGTCCTTTTTCCAAGAGGAAAATTCAATTGTGGCTTGGCTAAGCCCCAGATCAACTTAAGGATCACTTTCTTGCCTAATCAACAAGAGGTCTGATCTGATGTCTCTTCTTTATTGGTAGGTCAAATTCATATTTTAAGCCATTGGAGATAGAGAGAAGGTAGTTGGACCTAGTTTAACCAATCATAACCACCATTTTGATGGAAAAGAAATTGTTCTAAGTTTCTGACCGGGTGGTCTCCCTTATAATGTTGTAAGGAGATATTTTCGAGCCTTCAACAAAACCCATGCAATAGCTTGTGCTCTATATGGTGTCCTAAGACCAGTGGATGAAGTAACTTGCGAATGTTATCTTGACGATATTTTATTATCTAATTGTCTTCACAAATATTTTTGACTCATTCAATGTTGATACAAAGCATATCTTAAGCTAGAAAGTGATGGAAACATGTCACTAGAAAATGTTATTGATGTGAATATGCTAAAAGGAACTCCACCACTAGAATAATTTTTCATTACTTCCTTGTTTTCATTTTGTTCATATCAATCCATAATGGTTGGAAACACTTAGATTCGTCCCCTGAATTATGAGAGTCAATTAGAGGTTTACATGGAGAAGCCTTGGAAGACACAGTAGATTAGATGACTACTCTAGGGCCTCATCCAACCATAATATCCTACATTAAATCTCACATTGACACAATCCACAACTTATCAAACTTGTCCTTGAACTGTGGGATGCCAAGGCAGTTCTCTAGCAATTAAAAGTTCAAAATGTATTTGGATCACCAATTTGGGATATGGTTCAAATATGTAATTAAAAATAAATTGTTGAAACAGTTCCAAAGGAATTGAACACAGGCCACATACTTAACCCAAAGTGCATTCCTAACCCTTGTCGGTTGAGCCACAACCTTGAGAGTTGAGAATGAACCCAAGATTTGAAGCCCTTGAATTGTACCAAACTGATTTAAAAATGAAAGTCTATAGATGGATGAGAATTCGTGGAAGTTGGCTTAAATGAGGAAACAAGGTTGATAATGGATAGATATGAAGAATTAATGGTTCTATTAAAAAGATGGAGGGTCTAATCAACCTTTGCAGCCAGATTGATGAGACTTCAATCAATATACATAGGAGTTAATGATATCAAGAATGGATTTGGCATGAATTATAATTTTCATTTAAAGCCATAAAAAGATGATCCTGGATGAAACAAATATCTCATGAGGCATTTAGAAGTGAAAAAAAAGAGGGTTGAGTGTATGGGTATGCAAAATGGTTTGTCATGGCTTTGAAAACTGGTGTAATAAAAACACAGAGACTGATGAGAAACTGGTAAAGAATAAATATTTATACATATATTTGACCAAAATATATCTATACATAGAGTATATGGAAGGACACTAGCATAAATACCCAAGGAAAAAGCTTGCAAATCTTCAGTTCTAGAAGATTGCAGGAAAAACTAGCAATCTATATAAAATCAAAGTCTTATTAAACATGATCTGAACTTAAATAGGAATGCAATAAATTATAGATATAACCATAAATAAAGAGATGCAATAGAAATAACACTTCATTTCATTTATATCAAAACACTAAAATATGCTTATAAATAGAATGGGAATAAACTAGTTCAGGTGATGGTAGCTTATCTCTGAGAAGAGATGTGGCAGCTACATGCCTCTGAACTTTGTTGCAATGAGGCTCAAGGGCCTATTTATTATTGAAAAACAAGAGAAAACCATAAACAACCAAAACTCTAACTCCAAGAAATGTAACACCAAGGGTTGGTGGGCCCTATTGAGGTTAGTTGCGCAGCCAACTTCTTGGGATCGTAACTTGGTCATATTATCTCTGTTTGTTGTGTATGATACCTTGTTAGAAATGTATCTTTTAGTAATACAATAGTTTTGGTAGACCCTTGCCTACAGCCATGGGCCTGTAGCGAACCTCAAAAAAAGGTCGTTTAGGGGGTCAAAATTGCTTTGGAAGTTCAGGACCTGAAAAACTGCTAAAAATAGTAAATGCTGAAATAAACAAGGAAATAGATGAAACTGATTGGAGGTCTAGGTGGAATAGGCGGGTGGCCAGTGGGACACCAATATACACCTGGATCATTCCTGCCCCCTTAAGAATCAATGGTCCCCATTGCGTGCAAAGCCTCCATAAGGTGAGGAAACTTCTGTTGAACTTGGTCCCTAGTGAACAACTTGCCCTGGTGAAGGATTTGGCCTACTTTCACAACTTGATATAGTTGCATACTCTATTGGTGAGTGTTCCTGATTTGTGTTTCCATAAGTTGATCATTTATGGCCTATTCCATGCAGTCCGGGTTGAGCTCTATTGGTGTGAGTTTTTCGGTAATGTCAGATGTGTCCAACAAAGGTGGAAAGTATGGTCAAAGGCGGTCTACATTGAACACTGGGTATAGACCAAGGAACGGTGGGATTCTTAGATTGAAGGCAGTGTCAATGAAAGCCTTGGTGATGGTGTATGGCCCATATTGGAGCAGGTGAAGTTCGCGGTGGGGTCCAGCAAGGCACTCCTTCTGCAAATGTATCCAAACTTTGTCGCCCACCTGGAAGTTGTGTGGCACTCGATGTTGATCATGGCACTACTTGTACTTAGCATTGGATCTATCCAATATATCATGGACCTGCTAGCGGATGTGTTGAATGCACTCAATGAAATTGTTAGCTCTATCGGCTTGGGACTGGACGTGAGTTGAATCTGCCTGAGTGGCTAAAAATGATATGGCCACATCAATGGGACATAATGGCTAAAATTATAGCCCTACCTGAAAGGGGCTATGACCAGTTGAGTTTTGGAAAGCTTTGTTGTACATGTGTTGGACATAGGGGATACTTTCATCCCATGTGTGTGGATGCTTGGAGTTGTACATGCACAGAATGTGTATGATCATCATGTTGACAACCTTTGTTTGGCCATCTGTTTGGGAATAGAATGTTGTGGAATTATTAATTTTTATATCCAGCATCGACCAAAGACTTGACCAAAATGCACTCAAGAATCTTTTTTCCCCATCTAAGACAATGGATTCTGGGATCCCAAAGTGTACCCACACTCGCTGAAAGAAGATCTTAGCAGTGTCCTCTTTTGTGATACTCTTCTTGTAGTTCACCATGATTATCATCTTAGAGAATCTGTTGATGACCACGAAAATGCAGTCATTATTGTGCTTAGTAGAAGGAAGGTCTAACATGTAATCCATGGAGATAGATTCCCAAGGTCGACTAGGAGTAGCTAGAGGAGTATATAGGCCTTCCTTCTTGATGGTTGGTTTGACAATGGCATAGGCAGTGCAGGATCTAATGTACTTCCCAACATCCTGACGAAGTTTTGGCCAATAAAAATACTTCTGCAATACCGCCACTATTTTCTCTACTTTGATATGTCTAGCGACCTGACTGTAGTACGCATCCAAAATCATCTTGCCATGCTTGCTTGAGGGAACACAGATGTGTCCTAAGTGGCATAACAATGCATCTTGAAGGTGAAAATTTGGAACTTGCTTCCCTTCCAGGAGTGTCTGGTATGTTCTGCAGAATTCTAGATCGCTCTGGTAAATATACGACCACCCTGAAGTCTCGTGCCCACAGGAGTCGAGCACAGTGATAAACACCATGACTGGTGGTCGACTGAGACAGTATGCAACATTATTGGTGTTTCCTTGCTTGTACTTAATGTTCAAAAGGAACTGGTGCAGGTAGGTGGGTCATTTTTTATGGCGATTGTTCTATAACTTCCCTTGTGTTTGTATGAATTGCAAGGGTCAGTCGTCTATGTGGATGCCTTTTTCCTTCCCTAAAATGTAATACTTCCATTGACAGCAGGCTTGCATAATGGAATACATTTATTTTTCATAAGTGGGATACTTTCGAACTGTATCTGAAAGTGTCTCACTATGGTAAGCCATTGGATGCCCCTACTGAGTAAGAACTACACCAATAGCATAGTCGGAGGCGTCTATCTCAATCTCAAATGGTTGTTGTAGGTTTGGTAATGTGATCACTAGTGCAAAACAGAGGTGATGCTTCAACTCGTCAATCGTCTTCAATTGGGTTTCATACCAAAAAAAAATTGCTTTCTCTCAGCCCTTGGTGACTTGACTTAAAGGCCAAGTGATATGAGAGAAACCCAACACAAACCTGTGGTAGAAATTGGCAAGAACCAGAAAGTTGTGGAGCTCTATTAGAGTGGTTGGGGCTAGTCAATCTTGAATGACTTGTATCTTGGCCGGATCCACATGCACACCTTGATCATAATGATGTACCCCATATATTGAACCTGGGTCATGCCAAAAGTGCATTTCTCCAAATTGGCATATAACTTTTGATGTCGCAAGGATCAAAGGACCTACCGAATATGGTGGAGGTGCTCTTACTAACTCTGGCTAGAGATTACATTTCATCTAAATACACCACCAAGAATGCATTGGTGAAGTTTTGATGTCATCCATCAATATCATGAAGGTTACGAGGGCATTCGTCAACTCGAAAGGCTTGACCAACCATTCAAAAAGGCCCTCCTTTGATTTGAAGGTAGTCTTCCACACATCAGAGGTTTCGATAGGCACCTGGTGATAACCAGAGTTGAAGTCAACTTGTTGAAATGTTTGGCCCTCTTAAGCTGGTCTAGAAGGTCATCAATCTGTAGGATTGGGTACCTATTATGGATTTTGATCTTGTTCAGCACCTGACAGTCAATGCAGAGTCTCCGGGTCCTTTCCTTCTTCTGTACCAATACAGTTAGGCTCCCATAGGGTGATGAGCTTGGCCTGATGTGCCCTTTCTGCAACAGCTCCTAAATCTGCCTCTTAATCTCATCGTTCTCCATAACATAGAGTTGATAGATCAGTCCATCCAGTAGTGGCATGCCCAAGGTTAGATCAATGGAGAGCTTGATTTGACAGTGCACAGGTACCCCTGTAGGTGAGGTGAAAATATCCATGTACTCCTTCACGACCTTGTCCATCTGTTGCTACATGTAGAGGAGCCATGTCTGGAAGTCGTGGCCACAACCTTCTTCCTGTCCTGAGGGTGAATCATAAGGAAAACAAATTTCCTATTCTGGGAAATGATCTTACTAGATTGCTTTGTAGTGATCAAAGAGATGGCAGTAGGCGGGGCAACCTCTGGTATCCCGTACAACTAATTTCCCAAAGTAATAATCATAGAGAGGGGTCTAAACTCATATAAAACATGTCCCTTCCACAAGTATGGTTTTCTTAGTAATACATTAGAAACTTCAAGAGGAGCAACATCACACAATACCTCATCTGTGAAGGGCTTGATGTTGTAGGGAAGGTGACACTATTGACTGATGTGGAGATATCGTCCTTGGTGCAGCCACCCGATGGTGTAGAACTATAGATGTGTTTCCATTAGTAGGCCCAGCCGTTTCATGACCTCTACTGAAATGAGGTTCTTTTGGCCCTCGTTGCCGATAATTAACCGCAACAGAGAACTCTTCACCCACATCTGTGAGTGGAAGAGGTGTTCCCCCTCCTCTGGATCTTCAGGATCATTCTTCTGGATCTTGGTGGCGACTACAGTAGAACTAGGCTCTACGTCAATGATCTGCTTCCCTTTGTAACTCCCTTATCAGGTTCTGACTCAAAGTCAGAACATGCATCTAAATCAGAAGCATTCAGCTTGGCCACTAGTGACTGCTTGGCCTGACACTCACTTGTGTTATGACATGATCTCTTATGGAACTCACACCATTTTCTTGTGTGCTTCTCTATCTTCGTGGTGTTTTTCTTTTCTTACAGCTTCGGTGGGTTGTCTTAGGTTTCCCTGCCTTAGCTTTTGCCTTTTCTCTATGTTCTAGGGGAACCTTTTCCTTGCTTCAGATTTGAATATCCAAAGTCTCGCTTCTTCTGTTTAAACTTCTGCTCAATCTTGAAAGTGTATCGGTATGCTATGCCAAGTAAGGAGATGTCTAGGAACTCCATCTTGTCTTGGATGTACTTATGTAGACAGCTGCGGTACTTGAGTACCAATTTCTGCTCATAATCCTTGATACTCAACTTTGTGTGGAGGGTATGGAAAACATTTGTGAACTCTGATACATCTTGGTCCATTCCCTACCGTAGCGTGGTCCACTTTATGTATTTATCTGCATAGCTCTCGACAAGGTAATATTGTTCTTTAACGACATGTCGGAAAGAATCCCAAGTGGGTGCAGATGAAAACAGTAAGGATTCCCTCTGGTCCTTTTGTTCACAGTAGGTTTCTCACTAGTCCTTGACGTCTGGGGTGACTTTGAGAAGTGAAAAAATAATATTTTCCCGATTGGAAAAGTCATGAATTGAAAAATATCCTTCCAACATATTCAACCATTTATCTATGACATCTACATCTATCTAGCCCTCAAATATGGGAATATCAAAGTTAAATTGTACCTTAAAAGGAGTGGCGCCTCAAGAGTTGTTGCTAGATGAATATGCATCCCCTGTGGCTAGCTCTCGGAGGATCTGGGAAAATCTATCCATCATCGTATTCCTCTGTCGCTCGAGGGCTTCCTTGATAAATATTTTGAAAGGATCTCCTACCCCCTTGTCTTTATTTTCTTGCACCATGGGAGGCCGTCAGGGTTTGCGAGGCTGTTCTTGCAAAGGTTCAACTAGTTCGAGCCCTAACTCCTTATACTATGACCTCGTTGGGGATATGCAAAGAAAAATAGAGAAAGAGAAAACCGCTATTATACCACTAATCTTAACTTAAAAAAGAATGCAAAAAATTATAGATATAACCTAAAATGCAGAGATGGAGCAGAAATAACACTTCATTTCATTAATATCAAGATACTGAAATATGCATACAAATAGAATGGAAATAAACTAGCGTGGGCGATGGTAGTTTATCTCTGAGAAGAGATATGGTGGCTACATGCCTCTGAATTGTGTTACAATGAGGCTCAAGGGCCTATTTATTATTGAAAAACAAGATAAAACCCTAAACAACCAAAACCCTAACCCCAAGAGATTTAACGCCAAGAGTTTGTGGGTCCCATTGGGGTTAGTTGGGCAGCCAACTTCCCAAGGTCGTAACTTGGTCATATTATCTCTATTTGGCACATACAATACCTTGTTGGAAAGGTCTATCCGAGTACTATAGGATTCGTGGCAAGCCCTTGCCCATCTCTCTAAGCCTACAATGGACCTCAAAAAACAACGTTTAGGGGGTAAAAACTACTCCAGAAGTTCAGGACTTGAAAAAACTACTAAAAATAGTAAATGTTGAAATAAACAAGGAAACAGATGAAAAAGACTGGAGGTCTAGGTGGAATAGGCAAGTGGCCACTGATATCCACATTGATCAAAACAATAGTATCTTATGGGTGAACTTAGATTGCCGATAGATGCATGTGATCATTGGAATTCTAACCAGATTCATACTATAGAGGAATACTCACATGCAAAAACAGCTCCAGGCAATGAAATTTAGTAACAAAACTTGGTAAAATCAATGTAATGATCAGATTTGGATTTGAGACATAATCCTTTTTAGCAGTTCTCTATTTAGATGGGATGAAAAAAAATGGAGTCTAAATGTGGATCAAACAAGATATGGAACTAAATAAGGCATTGATTTTATTTTATGCCCAATGAAGTTTTAATAGACTCTGCGTCCAACAAAGTTTTGATAGACCTTGCATCTAAACAAAGGGTAGGGAATTTCATAATGAATGAAGAAGGTAGGAAAATTATCTGCAGGGAAAAATAACACACTCATTAATGTCACCATTATGACTGCTTGCAATGCAACAATTTCCATTAAGCTCTATTTATTGTTGCAACAACCTCTTATGTACTCTATCAATTATATAACGAGAACAAGGAAAGTTTCAACTGGGGCTCGGGGGTCCAGGCTTCCAGCCTCTAGGACTAATAGATATCTGATAATTTATCTAGGGACTGACAAACCTTCACAGGTAATTTTATAATCTTATTATTGTTTTTTAAATCAGTAGAAATCAAATTTTACATTTTTTTGACACGGGATTTTAGCTTAACACTTCTCTAATGTGCTAGAGGCCTCTTGATGGGTTGTGACGTGTTCAATTTTGAACACTACTCACAACGTTATCAAATCGAGCAATCTTTTTTATTCATTGTCAACTAATAAGAACTAATCATTTTTAAATTTTCACTAGTAATTGTTGAACATAAACAAGGGTTGCATGCATATTTGAATATATATATATATATATATATATATAATATATATATAGTATATATATGATAGATAGATAGATGATATAGTTACTATACATATATATTTATATAAATATATATATATATAGTCTAACTTATAAATAAAATGACTCTTTTCAAAGCATTTTTTGGGTTAATTTTAATCAAAATCAAACAAAGATTTTTAAAAACTTGAGTTTAAGTTGTTTAATCTATAATTCAAGTGCCCGAGGGGTTTTCTCAAGGTGTTGAATCCATTTATGCATTCAAAAATGTATTTTAAATAACAAAACTATCACAATCTTTCTTGAAATTATCTATAACTTAGACTATATATATATATATATATATATATATATATATATATATATATATATATATATATATATATATATATATATATATATATATATATATATAGATATATATACATACATAGGATCATTTTCGTGGACATAACGGTCTCTAGAAATCAATGGCCGTTATGTCCACGAAAATGATCCCAAGTAGATCCACCCAAAGGGATCAGGCCCACTGGCTCATTTCAAAGCCTAACCCCGACGGTGATGAGGAAAATTGGCCTCATGACCTCTCATAGCGAGGTGCTTATGCAATGGGTACTTGATCAATTGAGATAATGCGCGAGGCTTAAAGTTACTTTTTTTACATATACATATATTCAAAGTAGTTACAAACTCCGGAGATCAGTGATCATTATGTCCACGAAAATGATCCCAGGTAGATCCACCCAAAGGGATCAGTCCCACTAGCTCATTTCAGAGCCTAACCTCGAGGGTGATGAGGAAAATTGACCTCATGACCTCTCATAGTGAAGTGCTTATGCAATGGGTACTCGATTAATTGAGCTAACCTGCGAGGCTTAAAGCTACTTTTTTTTTTTCCAAGGAAAATATAGATAGATTGACCCAAAGGGATTACATCCCACCAACCAAACTAGTGAAGTCAAACCCCAAGGACATCGAGGAGAATTGACCCCGTAGCCTACTAATAGTGAGGTACCTTAGAAACAAGAACTCAACTAGTTGAGTTAACCCTCAAAGTTATATATATATATATATATATATATATATATATATATATATATAGAGAGAGAGAGAGAGAGAGAGAGAGAGAGAGAGAGAGAGAACAATCCAGCAATATTGGGTTATGAAGAATATAGTGGCCCAAGCTATGACACTCAACAAGGAACATAAACTAAACAAGGGACAGGAGGTACAGGAGGAAACCAAAACGAAGGAGCCCAACAGGGCGGATCTCCACAGGGAGATAGCAGCAGTCCAGATTCAAGTCTAATGAAACACCTTAGCTCTGAGCGAGATAGAGCAAAGTCTACAGGACATGAGGAGAAGCGAGATGCCAAGGTCCAGCGCTAAAGCCCCAACCCTGGTGGAGTCCTCGGATGATGAGTAAAACAGGCTGCTAGACAAAATTTTGTTTTTATGACGAATAGACTTTACTTTCCTAAGTTGATGTTTATTATAGATAGAATAGCAAATGTTGCATGGATGGTAGAAAAAGACTTATTTAAATTTTGGACATCATTTAACGCTGACAAGTGGCCAACCTAGTTTCCTACGGGCAAGTTCAGGCCAGCTGATACTATTGGAAAAACATGATTATGGTTGGATAATATTAATAGAGAAAGTACTACCAAGCTTACTATATATATATATATATAAACAATACTCATAAAAATTAATTTTAGTTATTATTATTATTATTATTATTATTTAAAAAGAAGTTAGTATATATTTATTAATAGAAATTAATAATATTAATTGATATATCACACTTTATAATATTAATTATTAGTTAATAACAATATATCCAGAAATTGAGAGCGGACCTGAGGCGACAACGCGGCTAGGGTTTCGGAGATCGGGTTAGAAGAGCCACGGAGGCGAGGTAACGAGGCCCGGGAGGAGCGAGGAGAATTCAATCACTCGCGAGCAAAGACTAGTAGGGGTAAAAAGAAAGGCGGAAGGGAGAAGGAAATCGGGTGGGGCTGAAAGGAACCATGGATGGAAATCAGGGGAGGGGAGAGATCCCCTCCTTCAAAAACGTGGTAGCTGGCGAAACCAGCGGAGGTTGGCAGCAAGGAATGTAGAAGGAGAATGACAAAGACATACCAGTCCTGGGAAGCCGATGGCAAGCAAGAATGGGGAACAGATGCTTACCTAGGGCACAGAAAAAACCAAGGTACGTTATCCCTAACAATAAATTGGAAGATTATCGTTGATATATGAAGGATCATGCATTGATCTGTAATTTTATAGGGTTTTGGCCATCTGAAAAGGATCTATCGAAATGGATTCAACTAAGATGGAAGCCAAAAGGACATATAGACTTGAAACTTGGAGCAAAGGGATTTTTTACAGTCATTTTTGCAAACCTCGAAGACAAGGAGAGAATATTTGAGGAAGGACCATACTTCATGAACAATGCTGGACTATTTATGAGGCACTGGGAAGATAGATACAACCCAGATGCGGAGAAGCTATTGGCAGCACCCATATGGGTCAGATTGTTTGGGTTACCAATGGAATTTTGGGACCGTGAGATACTGGAAGGGATTGGGAACTCGATCGGGGCTTTCGTCAAAGTGGCAGAATCGACCAAAAGAGGAAAGTACACATCATACGCAAGAATATGTGTGTACATGAACATAGCAGAACCCCTGCCGGAATATATAGAGGTGGAATACCATGATGAAATATGGCAGCAGCCAATAGATTATGAGCACATCCCCTTTAGATGCCACAGGTGCCACGAGTACGGACATCTATACAGACAATGCCCACAAAACAGAGAGGGGGAGGCAACAAGAATTCTGGAGGAAGAAACAAGGAAAGCAGAAGGGTCGGATATAGGAGAAAAGGGTTTCAAAGAAGTTCAGAGAAGATAAAAACCAAGATCAGAGGGAGAAAGAGGGCAACCAAAAGAAAAGAATATACCAACTGAAAATCAGAATAAGTTTCAGGTCCTTCAGGATGAGGAAGAGGAAATAGAAGATGGAAAGAAGGCGGAAGGGGACAATGAGAATGTACCAATGGAAATCATAACTGAGACTACAGGTAAAAATATAAGCCAGAACAGAGAAGCAGAATTAGAGATGGGAGAAAGCCAGGAGAACATAGTGGAACAAATGATGAAGGGATCAGACAATCGAAAAGAAAATGGGACTGAAGAGGAAAGAATAATGAAGAAGCTGCTCCAATAATGGAAGAACCTAGATGAAAGATTCATCCCGGAATCACAGAAACAGCAATATAAGGAAGCATTCCAAAAATACAAGGAGAAGAAAGGTTGTATGCCAGAGATCGGAGCAGATCAAACAGGATCTCAAGGAAATCAAAACCTGGGAATGGACGGCAGTGGCAAAGGGGGCAGAAAGAGGGGTAGGCGAACAATAAATGAGACGATTCAAGCAGTGGGAGAAACACTAGTTAATTCAGGTAGAGTGATACCTCTGTCAGAGGCATTTCAACAACCTTCAAAAAGTTATAAATGATCATTACAAGTTGTAATATTATGGGACTCAATAGTAAGGGCAAGCAGAGATATTTGAAGGAGAGATTGAAGAAGGACAAACCTAGCATAATGCTAATTCAGGAAACAAAAATGGATCAGCAACAGTTACAAGAAATTATGAAAAGGATGAGACCTGAATATGAGGTAATGGCTCAAGATGCGGTTGGTTCAGCTGGAGGTCTAGCAATTATATGGAATCCTGAGGAGGTAATTTTTGAAAACTGGATTAGCCTCCCTAGAATACTAACAGGCTTGTTTAGGTTGACAGGAATGGAGGAAAGAATTCTCATCTCAGGGGTTTACGGCCCCCACTTACCTAGGGAACAGAAGGATTTCCTTAAGAATGTGCAGGCAATAAGACGAATTATTCCTGGTAACTTATGGATAATAGGAGGAGATTTTAACTTGATCCGCGACTTAGGCGAAAAGAAAGGAGGTATAAGGCGACCAGATCAGAGCATGGAGGAGTTTAATGAGTTAATAACAGAACAAAGACTAGTTGATATTCCCACAACTAACGATGTCTTTACCTGGAATAATAGGAGGGGTGGAAAAAACCAGATAGCTTCGAGGTTAGATAGGTTTCTCTTATCTAAACAAATTTTGAACCGAGATGTATTCATAGAAACAAAAATCCTTCCTGGTCTAGGTTCGGACCATTGGCCGATTCGACTAGAAATTGATATCAAGAAAATAATGGTAAGAAACCTTTTAGATTTGAGGCCTTTTGGCTCAGAAATCCTGAGTTCTTACACAAAATGGAAGAATGGTGGACTCAGAGTAGAGTTAAAGGGAAAGGAAAAATGCATACCATTCAATTGAAGCTCAAGGAAATTAAAGGTAAAATAAAGTGGAACAGAGAAGAATTCGGGAACATCATGGAGGAAAAACAAAAATTGGAGAAAGAAATGGAAAATATTCAGCAGGAAATAATCCTGGAAGGAAGGGATGAAGAATGGAGTAAAGAGGAGGGCAGAATAATCAACCAGCTGGAAGAAAGAAGAAAACAGGAGGAGATTATGTGGAGGCAAAAGTCAAGGATAAATTGGCTGCACGAAGGTGAAATGAATACAAAATGTTTCCATCAAGTGATGATACAAAACAGACAAAGGAACCGGATTTTTTCAATTAAAAATGCGGAGGGGGAAAGGGTAATAGAACAGGGAGGAATTGAAAAAGCCCTAGTGGAGTATCATAAAGAAATCCTCACTGAACCGCAAGAGGCACGAGGAGAAGCAATTGATCATATCTGCAAGGAAATACCAAAACTCATAACAATGGAACAGAACAAGGCTTTGATGAGAGCGGCTACTATGGAAGAGGTTGAGGAGGTTGTTATGAATATGAAAAAAGGCAAAGCTCCTAGGCCCGATGGGTTCACAGTAGAATTCTACCAGGCAGGTTGGCACTTCTTGGGGCAGGAAATCTTGGAAGTTGTCGAGGAGTCAAGAATGAAGCAAAAGATCTGGCCAAGTATTAACTCGACCTTTCTAACCCCGATCCCTAAAAGTAACAAATTAGAGGATGCTCAAGGATTCCGCCCAATAGCATTATGTAATGTCATTTATAAGATCATAGCCACCCTGATTGCAAAAAGATTAAAACCTTTACTCCCGAGTATCATCTCTCCAGAACAAACTGGCTTTGTCGAGGGGCGACAGATACTGGATGGTCTAGTAGTTACACAGGAGATGATTCATTCCCTAAATCAGAAGAAGCAGAGGGGAATGATGATAAAACAAACTAGATCTTTCAAAAGCCTATGATCGCTTGAGCTGGAGATACCTTAGAATGGTGCTCGAAGCTTATGGTTTCGAAAGGAGATGGATCGATTGGATCTACAGCATGATTTCAACCCCCATTTTTTCAATACTGGTAAATGGTAACCCAACGAATACTTTTAATGCAACAAGGGGTATAAGACAAGGAGACCCCATCTCTCCCTTTCTTTTCATACTGGTAGCTGAAGGGCTTGGAAGAATCATCAAAAGAGAGTTCAGGGAAAAGAGAATTAAAGGCTTAAAACCATGGGGAAACAATCTGGAAATAATGCATCAACAATTTGTTGATGACATAATGCTATTCGGAGAAGTCACTATAAAAGAGGTAAGGATGATCAAGAAAGTGCTAGAAATCTTCATGGAGGTTTTAGGAATGGAGGTAAATAAGGAAAAATCCTGTACTTTTATTTTTAACACCCTTGAGGCCATCAAAGCTCATCTAACTAGAACTTTTGGCTTCAGACAGGGGGACCTCCCTACCAAGTATTTAGGGAACCAGCTGGATATACACCCCACTCAGATGAAAAATTGGCAGGATGTTATAGATAAAATAAAGAAGCGCTTGACAAGCTGATCATTTAGGTCTTTGAACATAGCCAGTCGAATTTTCTTGTTAAAGTTTGTCCTATAATCGATCCCTATCTACCCTTTGTCCATCAGAGCAGCATCCAAAGGAGTGTGCACAAAATTGAAAGAAATATTTGGAAAGTTTGTTTGGGGAGGACCTATACAACGAAGGAAATAGGCCTTAGTCTCATGGAAAAACCTGGTAAAAAGAAATGAGGAAGGAGGTTTGGGTATAAGGGATCTTGAAATGCCAAACAAGATTTTAGGCGCCAAATTATGGTGGAGATGGTTACAAGGAGGAAAGGATGTTTGGAAAAAAAAATGGGAACTAAAATATAATATGCCGAAATCAACAGAAGGTAAACTAAGAATTGAAGAAGTACCAAAAGGGTCCTCTATATGGGAATTAGCAAGTCAGAACAGAGATGTGGTCAATAAACATGCTTTTGGGAGATTCGTGAAGGAAACATCGCCAAATTTTGGGAGGATGGGTGGCAGCAGAAAGACAAAATGGCAGAGATACAAATCCTACAAGAGATTCAACAGAAAGTGAAGAGGGCAGGTATGGAGTACGTTAGAGACTACTGGAAAAATGAAGAGAACAGTGGAATTTGGAGGACTTGGAGGAAACCAGAGGAATGGCTTGAAAACATAAACCAAGAGATGGAGAAAAACTACACTAAAGAAGTAGAACTGAGAAAAATTAAAACTCGACCAGGAATGGACATCCTTAGGTGGGGAAGATCAATGAAAGGGACTTTTATAGTGAAAGAAGCCTACTACTTGACAACAAAACAAGAAAGGGAAGATGGTGCTATGGATTGGAGAATAATTTGGGAAGGAAAATGGTGGCCGAAAATCACAATATTCGCATGGTTGGTCAGTAAGGGACGGATTCTAACCTGGGATAAAATCCAGAAGAGAGGATATTATGGGCCATCGAGATGCAGCCTATGCAACAGAGAAGAGGAAAACCAGGAGCACATTCTAAATAAATGCCTTTTTGCAGGAAACGTATGGGAAAAGATCAGATCGCTCTTCGGGAAGACAATGAGAGACCCAAGTAGTATTCAGAACACCATAATGCAATGGGGTAAAGGACAATTTCACAGCAAAGTAGTAAGAAGAATCTGGAACTTATCGGTAGGTTTTGTGATTTGGTTCCTCTGGAAAGAACGTAACAGGAGGATTTTCAGGGGTCAAAGAAATCAACCTGAAAGAAATTGGGAGGAGGTGTGCAAATCGATCACGGAAACTATTCTATCAGAGACATGGGAAGAGGAGGACTGGAGAATGAGCCAAGAAGAAGGAAGAATAGCTTCTAAATTAAATATGGAATTCAGCATGATCTACCCCAGAAAAGAGAATAAAAGTAACCCTCAAGCTCAAAGCCCCAACCAATTCAGATATCCTGGAGAGCATTTCATAAAACAGAACTTTAATGGGGCGTCGAAGGGTAACCCTGGTCCAGCAGGCCTAGGAGGTATCTTTACAGACGGTGAAGGAAAAACAAGGTGGGTCTTCACGGAATGGGGAGGCGAGATGACGAACAACGAAGCGAAACTCTGGGCGGCTCACCAAGGTTTGAGAATAGCAGTGAGAAACAGATATATGAACCTGGAGATTGAAGGGGATTCGCAGATAACGATAAGGATGCTGCGAAAACTAAAGGATGGAAAGAGTTGGGAGAAAGTTGTAAAAAGCTGGAGGACAGCGGGCATTATTCAAGATATAGCGGTACTGCTAAATAGAATCGATTACAAAATAATTAATCATGTAAGACGCAATGGAAACAGGGTTGCGGACCTCTTGGCTAATTGGGGGAGTAAAGAGGCGACCAGTAGTTTGGACAGGAGCTGGCCATCATTAGAAGTGGATCACAGCTGGAAAGGACTTAAAAACATAATCACCCAGGACCATAATGACGCAACCACAGCATGAAAGAACAAGGACAAGACACCCGATCGGGATGAGAAATGTGGCAGGTCGGGTAATTAATATGTGACGGTGTGTCAGGCAGGTTAGGGCAGAGGGGTTTCAAGAAATAATGGTCACAGGCAACTGGATCGGTGAGAAGGATCTCCGATCAGGACGAGAGGACAGCAGGGTACAGAAGGATGACGGTGGAGGTGTCAGTACGTCAAACACAAGACAGGGGAATGATAGCGCGGAGGCATGGGACAGCAGAACGGTAAGGGAGGTAAAGTATAAGTGCATGAAGAGGGGAGGCATAAGGAAGAAAGGGTGGCAAAGCGGGACGAGTGAATCTGCATGCAAAGAAACAGGAGAGAGCGGAGGTAATCGGCTGAATACAGCCAGGAGAGAGGGAAGATCAGGAAGCCAAGCATAAAGAACAGGGATGCGCAGGAAGAGGAAAAGAAGCAAGGAAAGAATGGCAACAGAGGGGAGCAGGGCGGCAGGTAGATGGATGAGAAGCAGGGCAGGAGATGGGAACCAGGGGCGAGGGGACCAGGACGTGAAAGGCAAAGGAAAAATGGGGGAGGACACAGAGCAATTCTATATACCAGTATATGAAGTTTCAGAGGGCGAGAGTGAAGACGTCAAAGCCGAATTTGAGACGGCAGCACAGGGGAATGGTAACCGTGGCCGAAATGAGAAAATTACAGGAAACAGGGCCACGAAAAGAGGACGGGAGGAAGCTGAAGGAAGGCAGGAGCCGGAAGCTGAGGAAGGGAGCGACAGGCGGAGATGAGGGCGAGGTCGTTGAGGTAGGGGAGGCCATAGGAGGCGGGGAGTAGCAGAAGGGAGAAACAGACGAGGTCGCTACTGTCGAGAAGGAATAGTGGAAGACGGGGAGACCAGCGCGGAAGCGGAAGGAAGACAGGGAAGGAGGACTATTGAGACAAGGGTTCGGATAGGCGAGAGAGCCTACAATGAGAGGACTAACCCAAAAATCATGAGGATAATTGAGCACTGGGAGGAAGAGGCCATTCAGGCACAGTCTGAGGAAGAAATGGAGGACTGGATGCATCTTATGCCGGATCCAGGACATACCCGAGGCCGAATGACACTATATATGCAGTCCCTGCACCTATACTGGGTAATGAAAAGACTTATGGCCAAAGCTATGGAGCAAATAGCCTTGGAAATGGTTGAATTATCACAGGGAATACCAAACCTGAAGAAAGAGCTGAAGAACATCCTAATCACCCTGCTCATGCAGGACAAGAGGCTGGAGGATATTCAGCAACAGCTAGAGGCGAATGGCTTGGTGATCAAAAAGGAGAAGGGGCAGCAAGAGGATGCTGGGAATCAATGAAGAAAGGCATGTTTTTTGAAGTAGTTAGAACGTGCAAATCTTAGTTTCCTTTAGCTATGTATAGGATTTATGATAATTTTTACTTGTAGTTATATGACAATAGTAACAGTTACAAGGTGAATGTTTACAAAGCCTAGAAAGATAGTTTGAAAACCTTTTATTTTTGGTCAGCAGTTAAAAACTATAGGTGGTGAATAAACCCGGTTTCCCCTCGGGGCGGGTTGAGACCACCTTAAGATTGTAGTGGTTTCAATTTTGCTAATAGAAAATGGTAACTCCTCAGCTTACAAAAAAAAACAATATATCCAGAAATTGCAAATAAATATTAAAATCAATTTGATTCAAAATCATATTGACATATTGAAATGAACGAGTTATAAATATTATTCAATACACATTATTATTAACAGAGACTAATAACAACTAAGAATTCCATTGATATATTCTAGATCCAAAATTATTTATATAAAAGCTATTTAATATTAACAAGAAAAAATTAAATATAATATTATTTAAAATAAATAAATAAAATTAGTTTGTAAATGCCTCTTCATTTGGTCCTCATGATGAACCACACTTGTTGGTTCGAAATGCATGGGCCAAAAATTTCTCTTATGTGATTTCTACCCAAAGGCTTTGCTTAATTCATTATGGATCACAGAATCTTGAATATAGAAACATGGAAATCATTAACAATATATGAAATTTCCTTAGTTTTAAGCATTTGAAGAGTAGGATCATCTGCAAACCTATATCGTTGCTCAACAATATCTTTCGCTATGCAATTTGTTCTAATGATGAAATGACATACTACCCATTGGGTTGATAATTTGCATTCCATAAACCCATTAGTTAGGTTATTTATGGGATAGATAATTTGCATTCCATAAACCCAGTAGTTAGGTTATTTATGGGATAGCTAGTAGAACATGCATAAAAGAAATAATTTCTCTTCTGAGAGCGAAATGCATTAGATCCCAGTGAAATTTAGGCCCTCCCATTTAAGTGGAAATTATGTTTTCAGAGTTTAGACTTCTGCGATTTTTAGTGTGTGAATTATCCCAATGAAGCTTAGGTCCTCCCATTTAAGTGGAAATTATAATTTGCATTCCATAAACCCAGTAGTTAGGTTATTTACGGGATAGCTAATAGAATGTGCATAAAAGAAATGATTTCTCTTTTCAGAGAGAGAAATGCATTAGATCCCAATGAAATTTAAGCCCTCCCATTTAAGTGGAAATTATGCTTTCAGAGTTTAGACTTCTGCGATTTTTAGTGTGTGAACTATCCCAGTGAAGCTTAGGCCCTCCCATTTAAGTGGAAATTATGCTTTTGGAGTTTAGATTTCTGCGATTTTTATTGTGTGAATTTATTTTTGGATTCATGAAAATTGCAAATTGATATATGATGGAAAAATTAATTAACAAGGGGCAAGAAGTTGCATAAAATTTGGTGGGTAGTAACCACCAGTAAGTCTGCACATTTACATTTTTACTTCTACTTACTAAAGTGCTAAAGGATACATAAATAATGGTGCAATAACTCCTCGTAAGTATATTTATTTACATCTTGTTCCTATCCATTTCTTAGGCAATTAGTTGCTTAAATTTTCAAAGATTTTAATTTTGTTTGTTTTTGGTATGAAGCTTAACAAAGAAAAATCACTCCATAAATATATAAGATTCATAGCATAAATATCTAAAAACAAGATTCAAAAACTATGCAAAATAATCTGAGCTAGTTTTCCACATGACATAAAGGCTACAATAAGACCTTCAAGTTTATGGTCAAAATTATTTTTTGCAATAATATTGAAAAATAAATATTTGTTTCTCAAAATTAAATGTTATAAATTGTACTGGTCAATGCTAAAGTCATAGTGGTCAACAGGCAAATTGATTGCTAGAGTCCTCGAACTAATCAATGTCCATTACTTGTTTTATTACAAATTAATAAAGTGTATAATTATATTTGTAACAGAAACTCACTCTTTGATTATTATTACTATCATATGGTAATATTAAGGATCTTCTTTTTTTAATTTTATTTTTAATTCAAAAATATAAATATAATTTACTTATTAAATAGATTCTATTCTTTTTTACTCTAAAATCCCACTATATTTTTTTAAGTAAATTTTTTGTTGTTATTCTTATTGACAAATGGTAAAAATTGTTTTAATATATATATTCTTTGCTATGAGACACTCTATGGTTGAGTATGAGGGAACATTTAATAAAAAATATAATAATAAAAATAATAAGCTAATTCAATTTTCTATAATATTTTATTTATTTTATTAATAAATTACAAATAGTTTCTTCTTTTAAAAAAAAAAAATCATAATGCACCATATCACATTAAATAAATTAAAAAATGATAATTCATATTCATAACTATGATTGTCAAAAATTCATATTTAAATTTAGTTAGTTTTATGTTTAATTTTAATTAATAAAATATACAATACAATAAACAATTTCAAAGTTATATAAAAGTACATATATATATTAATATTAAATTAACGATGATTTATATCCGTAACCATAATATTTAAGAGCTTTATGTTTAATTTTAATTAATAAATATATAGTTACAATAAACAATTTTCTAAGTTGTATAAAAAGTAAATCTATGCTATGCATATCACATTAAAAATTAAATTAAAAAAATCTATAAACATGTGAAAGAAAAATGTTATGTGAACATGTATTATGAGAGATTTAATAAAAATAGGTTTGCATCTGGTGTGATTTGATCCCTAGAGTCAAGATGGATCTATGTTGGTTTTTTGTTTTTTGTTTTCTTTTTGTAAACAAATACTTTTTCACTTCTGAATATTCATCACAAACACATACCATGGTTTTCCCTAGTCTACCACTAGGGAAATTAGACTAGTGGCAAAACGAAAGATTTTCTAGCTTCTAAAAATTATCAAAGTTTGTTAATTTCAAAGTTACAATGAGTATGACCTAACGCCTATGACTAGGTAATGCAACTATATACCGAAAACTAAACAGGAAACCTGGATAAAAGAAAAAGGAGAATGAACAAAAACCAAACCAAAAGTTTTTCTAGCTTCCAAAAATTATCAAAGTTTATTAATTTCAAAGTTACAATGAGTATGATCTAACGCCTATGACCAGTTAATGCAACTGTATACCAAAAACTAAAAAAGAAACCTGGATAAAAGAAAAAGGAGAATGAACAAAAACAATCATGTAGTCTTGGGGAGTGCAATTCTTCAACTACAATTTGTTCTTTACTTCTCTCCCAAGAGAGTATTCTGGGTCTGGAGGGAGGCCCATATGAGCATCAATGCACTCCATATGTCTATCTATGTCAAAAACCACAAGCTAAAGTTCATCAAGCATAAGGAGGATCTCCTCCTTAGCTTCCTTATGGTCTAGCAGAACTCTCCCCAATAACATCTTTAAATACAAATAAATATCCACCATGTACATCTATTGATTGAATTGACCACAGTGTGTCCAACATCAGGAACCCAATCAACACTTTCACCAATTACTTCAGTATCTTTTAGGCATCTTCATTCACCAACAATCTCCCTTTTATCCTTGACAATTTCGCCTTGGACAAGCTGGGGCTAATGAGTGTGGAAGAGCCTCGGAAAGGACTATGCTCGATGTTGTGCTCTAGATTTTCCAATATCCCTATAATAGGCAACATCACACTGGATTTTGGCCCAGTGCCTTCTCCACACATCAACTGATATGAAATTTAGGCAATAGTTAGAGGGAGAAAGGACAGAATCATGAGTTAGAGAATATTGTAGGGGGGGCGTGACAAGGATGGTGGCTGGTGGGGAGAGTCCCAAGATGACTAAAGGTTGGGACCAAAGGAAACACAAAGAGAAAAGATAGGGGTGAGAATCAATAAGGTTGAGTAAAAAGGAATGGAAGTTCACAAAAAATAGAAAAAAAGAAGAGCAATAAAAGGTAGAGCCAGGGGTTGAGAGATTGAATAATGGAAAATTTGATTGGAGGATAGAGAGAAAGGCTCACCTAAAAGAGAAACAACTAGATAGAGCCAAGAAGCATGGTAGTGACTAAAACTTAACCACCTTGGTACTCCTTACTTATAATAAATATGAAGTGTGGGAGTCGAAGGCCATGAGTGGTCGTGAATCCATCCTAAATTGATACCTATACTAGGATGTAACCTTTGGTATGTGCAAGATTTCACTTGTGCACAAATGGAACATCCAATGACGTGAATAAGGAATGATTGGGAAGAATGAAGGGGAATATGCCCAATTGCAGTGCTTGTAGACCAACACTGGTCAAAATAGTTATTATGTTAATTTCCATAATAAGAAACATTAAACCAAGCTTGTCATCGTAATCCCCTTACATTATTTTCTTATGTGTAGACATTGGTCTCAAGTCGAAGATTTGATGGCGGTGTTGTAGCTTTAAGTAGGTCGGTAGGGGGGAGGGAGTGAAGGCAGTGTTGGGCATGGAATCCAGCCCAAGGCATGTGTTTGGGGCTTAAAGCCCAATTTTTGACCAAATCTTATTGTAAAAGCTCTGCGAATTGCGGGCACGAGGCGCGTAAGTATGATAGAGTCACAGTGTTGCTCGCCCTAGTTTTGTAATGTAATGTCGACTGGATAGACCTACCCATGGTCCACGGACCATGCGTTTGTATAGATAGAGCGAGGTCCTAAGTGTAGAAAATAATGAATAACCAAGGAAGAGAATATAAGGATGAGAAGTCTAAGTGATTGAGTTGAAGTGTAAGGTGTGTTTGTGGGTCATATAGTAGGAGAAGGTTCTGCAGTTGAGTGAACGGACCACTGTAGCTGAGTGCATAGGATGGGTCGAGTCTGTAACCATTGTAATCAATAAAGAGAAGTTTTGCTATAATTTTGTGTATCTTTTCCTGGTTTAATGCATGAGTGGATATAATTTGCAAATATATTGTTTATTTACTATGTGAACCTGTATGAATGTTTTGTATTGTTAAGTATAAATTAAGATATTTAAGTAGGCGAAGGTACTTAAATAATACTAGAAGATAAATAAGATCTCAGGTAATAGCGTAGAGCGCGACACAACCCCTGGTTATGGTTGTGCGAACGCAGGGTATCAAGCCACGAGGAACGGAAGGTGTGCGAAGCCAGCTGCACAAAGGAACAACCAAAGGACTAGTCAAACCTCTCAGACATCTCAAGGGTGCGGAAACCTAGTTCTACCACCCTCCCATACTACTTCGGGTGAGACCTCAGTCCGTGCTCCGCAGACTGTTGCCGAAAGGGTTAGTAGTACAGGGATTTGTTTGGCTAATTAACTTTGAACCTGGGTTAGGCCCCAGCAAGCCAACAAATGGTTTCATTGCCAGGACCGAGATCTGCATAGAGATGTATGATGTCATATCACTGGAATCTGATAAAGAAAGGAATTGAAGAGTGGTTGGACAAAAAGATTCACGAGTTCGCGGCGCAGGAAAACAGGAATCCACAATTATCAAAGGAAGATTGGTTAGATTGCTACTTGTATACAGAGATCCATGACATTTTCTTTGCATCCTTCCTTGCTGAGTTGTACAAGTGGATTGCGAAGCTAGCAAATAGCCAAGGAAGGTGTAAACTCGACAAACCTATTGTGTGGACTCTAGTATTTGTGTGAAGACTAGAAGCATCAGAAGATAAGATCGTGTGCATTGTCAATCATTGGCTCGATCGAATCAGAGGAGGATTCATCACCGCATTCATGGTAGATACTTCAGTCAGTGATAGCGAGGCAAAATGACACTTCCTCAAGGGACCGCGAGGTAAGTACACTAAATCTTTGAACACTTGGATTAAAATGATACTTTGTGAAAAATGGGTTATGCAAATAAATTGATGTTTTGGGCTACGTGAAGTGGGAGAATCTACAGAAATGAAGGTAGCATAGAATTAGAGACTAACCCCTTGATTTCACCTCCACAAGGAGGCGAAGAAGAGCTTGCGAAGGTCTTTCCGAGAAGTGTGATCAATCTGATAAGGCAGATAATTCCGCACATACCACCCCCACCCACACCACCACCAGTTTCATTGTCTTCACCCCCAACTTCGCCTATCCCACCTCCGCCACCACCGCGAAGCAGTATGGCCAGCGCAATAAAGCTACCAGTGTTCAAGGGAGTAGTGAATGAAGATCCATACCAATTTTGGTTCATGGTAAAATTTGTATGGGAAGCACAGGGTGTCACGGATGACAATATAAAGAAGACAACATTGGTCAGTGTTGTACAGGTAAATCCCCTCTGTGGACAGAGGCGATCCCACTAGCCTAAATGGGGTCTAGCAACAATCAAACAACGCTAACACGCAGGTTCCTAATTGCAAAGTAAGGCCAATGATAAGATCCTACCTCGAATCCAACGCTTATATTCGTAGAAGAGTCGTCGCTTCCGTTCTTTCGCTTCAGCTGGTCACAATCCTCACAATCCTCGTGAATAGACACCTGCACATGCAAAGAACAAAACAAATACAAGCATAAAATCCAAGAAATGCAACTATGTATCAGTCAGAAAGGATACAACTCAAACATCATAATAAAGACACATGAGTGGAACCATAATGATAGTCGTCTATTATTATTGATAAACAAAAGAGGATACAACCAAGTTCTGATGTCAAATCCTCATTTGGCTGGGTGATCAGCAACACATGCCTTGCAAAGCTTGTAGGGGATGGGAACAAGCCTCTCTCTCCTTGATTACTTGGATATGGATCTCCTCCTTAAATATTTAGCCTCATAGGGATGAACAAGGCCTCTTGCAACATGAGCTTAGCAATTCTCAGACTTTGGGACTTAGATTTGGGAGCTTGAAAAGTAGAATTACTAACTA
>APFE030497004.1:47829-68564 GCA_000404065.3 Pinus taeda
CGAATGCCGAGGTTAATTGCCTCAGCTAATAATTCAATCACAGCACTATATTCAGCAACATTGTTCATTGTACAACCTAGACAAACCCCTTGAATGTCTACTAACTCACCATGAGGATCGTAGATCACCCATGCCGCAGATGACAAGCTGCGTGTACTGCGAGAAGCACCATCAGCGAAACCAACGTAAGGCGATCCAGACATCTTTTCAAGAAGCAAAAGACACAATAAGTGGCAATCACACCGACATACCAAGAAAAAAATATAAAAACATGCACACACAACACACTTGCTGAAAGCACAGGTATGTACAAAAAGAGAGTGCCTAGACTCATGCATAGTATTTTTTCAGATAAAGCCCATTTCGGGGCTTACCCAGGGGATTGCCTTCATAATCAATAAGCTCGTAGGCGCCTTTTTGCAAAACTCTTTTCACAATGTAGGGCCCGTGCCACATAGGCTCGAGTTTTCCTGCTCCCAGCTTATCGTTAGCTTGATCATAGAGCAGTACTAAGTCTCCCTCAATGAAAGAGTGGGGGTTAACAATATTATCGAAGTGAGTTTTCACTCGCTTCTTCTGAGCTTCAATAGCTAAGGAGGCTAGATGACGAGTCTCATCTAGTTTTTCTAAGTAAAGAAGACGCTCTTCTACTGGAGTAGTATTAGGGAGCAATTTGATGGCTATCTTTAATGAAGGAATCTCGCACTCAATAGGAAGGGTCGCCTCCAATCCGTAAACTAACTGAAAAGGAGTGAAACCGATGGCGTCCTTCACTGAGGTACGGTAGGCCCACAAAGTAGAGAACAACATCAGATGCCAATTGGACTTATGCATGCCAAAAGTTCTTGACCAAAACCTTGTTCACGGCTTCCACTTGACCGTTTGCCTGAGGATAGTACGGGGTCGAACTATCATGCCTAAGGCCCAACTGGGTTGTTACTCGGTCATCATGTGATTACGAAAATGCTTTCTGTGATCAGTGACGATGGCTTGGGGTACTCTGAACCGCAAAATAACATGGTTGAACAAAAACTGCGTCGCGGTGTGACTGTCTTCTGACAATGTAGGCATCGCCTTGGCCCATTTCGTGAAATAATCAACAACAACGATGATGTACCCATGCCGCTCGTCCGAGCGAGGGTTACAGGTCACATAATCAATGCCCCATTTGGAAAAAGGGCTGACGGTTACAACGAGGTGCAGTGGAGCAGGGGGTGCACGCATCTTTCGTTGGTAAATCTTGCACTCATGACACGAACGGACAGCAAGAATGCAATCCTTGAAAATGGAGGGCCAGAAATAGCCAGCACAGAGGATTTTCTATGCGGTGGCATATCCAGACTGTGACCACCACATGCACCAGAGTGGCAGTCATTCAAAACTCTCTCTGCTTCTTCAAAAGTCAAGCATCGGCGAAGAACAGAATCAACACCGAGATGGTACAGGGTGTCCCCAACGATGCGATATGGTTGGGCTTGATGTCAGATCCATCGACGAGCTTCCTTAGAGGTCTCGGGATGGAAGGAGGATGTCTGCAAGTAGACAATAATATCCCCGTACCAGGGATCGAGGGTGCTAATGAGGAAGAGAGTTTCGTCTGGAATGGAATCCTCTAACTGAGAGGAGGCAGCAGAAGATGGCAAAGAACACAACAACTCAGCAAAGACAAGTGATTTCTTAGACTTGGCAGCAGGAAATTCCAAGTCAAACTCTTGGAGGATGACTATCCACTTCGAGTATTTGCCCCCCAGCAACTGGCGTGGCAGAATGTAGGTCATAAGGTTGCAATCGGAGATCACTGTCGTGGTACGCAGCAAGATGTAATGACAGAAGCGTTGAACAACGCAAACAGCAGCGAGGGCCAACTTCTCGACATAAGCATATCAAGGTTCCATGTCTAACAAATTGTGGCTAAGGTAATAGATAACGTGTTCAGTGCCATCATCGTCATCCTGAACCAGAACCATGCCGATGGTGGTATCCACAGCGGCCAGATACAACGTGTAATCGCGATGATAATTCGGAGGCCGTAACAAAGGGGTGGAAACCAGGAGAGTTTTAAGATGTGCAAAAGACTCTTGAGCTATGGCATCCCATTGAAACGGGGTGTCACACTTGAGTAACCGTGTGAAAACTTTTGCCACCTCGGCATAATTCCGGATGAATCGTCATAAGAAATTTTCTTTACCCTCCAAACTTTGCAGTTGCCGCAAAGAAGCAGGGGGAGGAAGATTCAAAATGGCTTCGACTTTAAGGGGATCCAAGTGGATGCCCTCTTGGGAGACGATGAACCCGAGGAGTAGACTAGATTCCACGCAGAAGACACATTTATGCAGATTAAGTCAGATATTGTAGTGTCGACAGCGGAGAAAAATCTCGTGGAGATGCGACGGATGGTCTTGGCGCTTAGCTGAATGAGCGGGGAGGTCATCCAGATAGGGTTGTATGATGTGTCGGATATCATGAAAGGCATAAGACATCGCACGTTGAAAAGTGGCACCAGCATTCTTGAGACCGAAAGGGAGCTTTTTATAAGCGAAAGTACCCCACTAACAGATAAAGGCCGTCTTGTGTTGATCATCGGGCGCGATATTAATCTAGTTGTAGCCAGAAAAGCCATCCATGAACGAATATATCTCACTCCCAGCACACTCATCAATGAGCTGGTCAATGAAAGGTGTGGGGTAGTTATCTTTCGGGCAGGCTCGGTTAATATCGCGATAATTGACACAGACGCGAATAGTACCCTGCTTTTTATCCACAGGGAGAATGTTATAGACCCAATCTGTGAGTGGGATAGGGTAAATGAAACCAGCTTTAAGAAGTTTTTCGACTTCCGCTTTGATAGCTACAGCCTTGCGGGGGTGCATAGGGCGTAAACGTTGGCGAACAGGTTTAGCTTCTGGATACGTAGGTATCTCATGCACTACGATATTTGGATCATGCCGGGCATCTCTTCATAAGACCATGCAAATACGTCACGGAACTCGCGAAAAAGAGATATATAGATTTGAATTTCCTCAAGAGTGCAAGTGACTCCTATGTAGATGTTCTTGACAATCCCTGGTTTGACAGAGATGTCGATAGGTTGGGTCTGCGTAATGTTCCCCAAATTCCCTTCAAATGCAACTTGATAGACCTGAATAGGTGTCTGAAGAGGTTGTGAATGGAGACACGGAGCAAACCGCTCGAGACAAGCCAACGTTTCCCGAAGGGTAGGGAGAAATGAGGAACGGTGATGCAGATTGAACCACGGAGGTTCCTCAAGAGACATAGTCTCTATGATGGCTTCGTCGAAAGGAAATATTTCCTTTAATGGATCCGAGGAGGCACATTCTCCAAGCCAAGGGGAATATTCGTATGAGTCAAGAGGTCCGCTTACAGAAGCAGATTCAGTAGGAGGAGCCGATACAGCAGCGATTTCGATGTAGTTGAGCTCGGCGGGACTCAACGGCATCTCCTCACCCCACGATTCTATCTGGTCGATGGGGGGAAGGACCCAAGGATCAGAACAAACCAAAATCATACTGATGGAGGCGAGGTTGGGAGGTGGGAGCGAAAAAATGCCCATGAGGAAGGGATCTTTGAAGAGCCTAGCTCCCACACTCTCGAAAGGGATGGAGGTATGCTCCACGAAAGGCAAATTGCCTTCAGAAGAAGAAGCGAAGAAGGAGAGATGGTCTACCGTGACAATTTTCCCCTGGTGAGGGAAGCGAATGGCACGGAAGAGGGATGAAGCCACGACACGCATGGCATACGTCCAACTCCGGCCCAGAAGGAGGTTGTAAGTAAGATTTGCGTCAACGACCTCAACTTCTACTTCAACGATTTTCCCTTCTAAAGTAATCGGAAATCATTGAAGAATACCATAGGGACGAGATTCTCTCCCATCAAAGGCTTCCAATGTCATGGGAGACTGGATCAAAGTCGAAGACCTAATCTCTTTCCAACAAGCAATAGACATGATGCAAGTTGACGCGCCTTCATCAATAACTGTACGATGGATCGTTTTCGAATTGATGATGACTTGTATGAGATAGGTGATCTGATGAGGCAGCCTTGGGACATGGCTCTCGAGATCAAAGGTATTCAAATCCGAATCTGTCGGGTCGATGCCATCGATGGCCGATAGCAGGTACTTCCTCTGAGGGGGGCAGCTCTGGAGAACTTCTAAAGCGGACATAGCCGACGGAGCCTGCGCTAAGTCCTCAACTATGCTATAGTGTTGGGCAGCACGAGCATTTGGGTTGTAAGATGATCTCTGGAGTACTCCTTTGGGAGGGGGTGGGATTGTCGTCTCGGTACTAGGTCTCTCGATGTGGAGCGGACCAGAATTGGATGGAGGAGTGCTTGAGGGAACCTCAGGCTCCTTCCCGGCGGACGACAGATAATCCTTTGTTCGAGTCGTTACATGAATGGGAATGGATCCAGCCAGGAAGACTTGGGAACCAAAGGGAGAAGAAGACGAAGATGGATCAGCCACCATTTGAGTCTGTTGAGAGGGGAAAGGTTCTTTAAGAACCGCAGGAATCCTAGGAGCACCTTTCAACAAGTGACTAACTTCGAACCGCCTTGGGAAATCTTTGGTATAGTGACCCTCATCGCAGATGAGACAAGGATACTTGGGTTTATGCTTAGCTCCTTCCTTAGATGGAGGTTTGGATAAATTTTGTTTAGGTTGCTCAGACTTATTCTTTGCTTTCCCCTTTTTCTTTCCTTTCGAGGCCTTATTCACCGTGGTGGACTGGACAACGTTAACCTCGAAAGTACTTCCAGAATTTGAACTACCCTGAGAAGTGTTTTCGTTAGAAGCATTCGATTTTTGCTTCACAGGGTTCGAGGATGATTTTTTGGACGACGGATTCACAGAGCCAATAACTCCATCAACAGATGGCTTTGGTGGAGCCTTGGATGTACCGGGTCTCGGGGCATCAGGAAAATACTCATATAAAGTACTTGACTGAGAATAAACTAATTCAAGGTACTGAGCACGCGCGATAGCTTGCTCTTCAATTACGCAAGCTCCCATGGCAATGTCCCGTGCAATGTTAGGGACAAAGGAATTTGTGAACCAATCGGTGAGGAGTTGATCAGGAATCCAAAAATTGATCAACCGATGATGCCTTGTCCATTCATGTATATGATCAGAGATGTGCATCGCCATATCCTTTTTTAGAGACGTAAGGAGATGGGTCCCCGTCTCATACCGAACGGGTAACTGAAAATGAGTGAGGAATGCCATTGCCAATGAATTGAAATCTTGAAAAGATGCACGGGTCAATTCAATGTACCATTTAGCAGGGAGCCGATGAGATTCCTTTGAAACAGGCAAAGCCGGACCGAATCATTAAGCCAAAAATTGGAAAAACACCAAAGGTGATAAGTCATTACATGGGCTTGAGGATCCTCTCTAGCTTTGCTGCCAAATTTGGGACAATCGCCGGGTATCTTAGTTGGAACTGGTGGCCATTGTGGATTATGCAAAATAGGATCATTGGTTAACTTCGACACATCGGGCAGTTCCAACGTTGCTAAAAATGGTAGTTGTGGGTTGAAGGACATCTGCGGATATGAGGTAGTGCCAGAGTTCCATCCAGTTGCTGGTTGCCCCCATTGACTTTGTCCGGACGGACCAGGTCCAAAAGGACCTTGTCCATATGAACTCTGTCCATAAGGGTTATATCCATAACTGGATGGTTGATTCTAGTTCTGCCCCCCAGCACCCCATTAGCTACCATACTGACCGGCAGGAGCAACATTGGGTTGTTGGTAATTTTGATAAGGGGTGGCCTACGCCTGTTGATAATTTTGATACGGGGAAAATTGATTTTTCCCCTGGGGTTGTTGGTATCCATACGGTTGTTGGGCTCCATATTGAGCCTGGGAACCAGGTTGCGTTTGATAAGAAGGTTGGGATTAGTACCCACCTTGCGGCTGGAGACCAGTTTGATTTTGGGGCTGGTAGCCGGGTTGAGCTTGAGAAGCAGGAACCATCTGCATGCACTATTGAGCAGGCCCAGAGAGATATCCTTGCGAAGACTGAGGTTGGGCCATCTGGCCGGAAGGTTGTCCTGGTTAGATCTGAGACGGACCTACTTGCCCAAAAGGTTGAACTTGCTGAGTGTTTGGTTGTCCTTGCGCAACCGAAGGTTGTCCTTACAGACCAGATGGCTGACTAGGCTGAGCAGTGGGCTGGCCACGCTGCATGTAAGGCTGGCCACCTTGCCCAGAAGGGTAGCCTTGCTGGTTTCCGGGTTGTCCTTGCTGCGCGTAAGGTTGTCCCGGATTCCTGTAGGGTTGACCCGAAGGGTATCCCTGCTGGATTCTAGGTTTTCCTTGTTGAGCATAAGGTTGTCCCAGGTTTCCAGAAGGTTGCCCAAGATATGTAAACGACGGACCACCAGAGGCCGAAGGTTGTCCCTGGGAGGGTTGTCCTTTCGAGCCTCCAGGTTTCCCCGGATAGTTTTGGCCATAATACTGCTGCCCATAATTAGGCTGCATGTAAGATGTCTGACCTTGGTACGATGGTCCTTGATACGGCTGCCCTTGATCCGGATGGAATTGGCCACCACCGTAACCAGTGGTACCCCAAGAAACATTCAACGGAATTGAAGACTCAACCGCGGGTTGAGCTGACAAGGAGGTATAGAAATGATGACCTATAGGGTCATAATAGGGGCCTTACGCGCCTGGATTTTGGACAGCATGCAAGTACTGAGAATATGCCCCCCCTGCTGAAATGGAATCAGAAGAAGGTGGGGCACTGCTTGAAGGATGAACAACTCTGGCAGCATGTGCCGATTGACCACTACGTACCGGACCATGGGATGGGCCGACAACAGTAGTTACGACGAAAGATGCCATAATGGCACTAGCAACCAGAGTCGACGATGCGACCCAAACGATCGGATTGGTCGGAACTGACGTGACAGCGGTATGGTGAAATTGGGAAACAAAAGGTCCCGTAGTGGGAACGATGTTATTATCCCACATAGAAGAGGAATTCCCAGAGCCCATGGCATCCCTCAGAGATCTGTAGCGCGCAGGCATTGTAATGCCGAGAGGTGTAACAATGTAGGGCGTAGATATGACCGGGGATGTGGCTGGGATAGGAGTCTCAATACTTGACATAACAGGTGTTCCACTTGATACAGGAGATGCATCTTCCATATTAGAAGAAGCCATCAGGGTCGAAACACTAGTAGGAGTAGAGGGAAAATCCTCTTTGGAAGGCTCCCAAACAGGGTTCCAAAACAAATCGTAAAGCTCATCCTCTGGAGCACGAGAGTTCAACGGTTGGACACTTGGAATAACAGGGAAAGTGTCACCACAAACCGGTGTCTCAGGAGCAGCAGAAGAAGGAGACCCTTGGTCACTCGGGACGGGAGACGAGATCGATGGATCCGCCAGGATGATCGAATCAAACAAAAATCCTAGACAAGCTAACGATAAAATACCCTACCCAAAACTAACGCAAAAAAGATCTAACAAGGTAAATGTAATCATGGTCGAATAAATTTTTAAGACATTAAGACACAACTTGACCTTTTCATGTTTTAAGAGTCGAGAAAAGGATAAAAGATGACTCTAGTCGCCTTCGAATATTTAGTGAGTCCGAAGTGACAAATGTTCAAGTGAGCCTTTTCTTTTAAGGAGTCCGAAAAGGATCAGAAAGTGACTACTCTGGAGAAACTAGGCAAGGGGTTTACCAGATAATCTGTAAAACTGCATATACATCTTAGCAATCATATGAAAGCCAAGGACTTTCCGTACGAAAGTCAATCTTCCCGAATGTTGTGTTCGGTGCGTTACGGGCTGTAAGGCGGCAGACATGGCTTCCTGTGGATCAAGGATGATAACCTAGTGGAGTCTCCCCATATATATGCGACGGTACGTGGGAGCACAAGTCCGTACTAGACCACAGTTGAATCACACAAGGAGCAATCACCCAACCTTAATATGAGAACAAAAGTGACTAGGTTTAACGATGCCGGAGCATGTCTCTAGCCTAGACCTCTAGAATGTGAGCGTCATGTTCCACTGCGTTTTTAAGTTCATTCGATTTATTTTAAAGTTGATCTTGAGTTACGTTTTGGTTTTCAGGTCCTACTGTATGTAATTTCTCAAAATCCCTAAATGCACTCTATATGCCAAAATATGTCATTCCATTCGATGAATGCTAATTACAAGAGGGTAAGAGGGCTTTCACACAAACGAAATGATCACAAAACAACAAATAGCTTCCCTAATGCAGCTAATGGAAATCACTAAACTTTTCTTTGAGATCACTAATCATTAATCAAAATGAAAAGCTTCTAATTCTCATTAACTTAACACAAAGCAAAAGAGATTTTCATTTTTGTTGATGGAAAAGTATATTAAAGAAACTTTGAGAAACGATAACAGACAAATGTGGAAAAAACCGGTTGACCCCAAACAACTGTGATCCATGCCCGGGTAGTGAAAAGAAATTGAAACAATGTCAAGATTGGTTCAACAACGATCACTTAAACAACCAAGCAAAAGCAAGCAAAGAGGAAGGTTCAATCAAACCAATAGCAAGCAGTAAACGAACCTTTGCAAACGAGTAACCAAGCAAAGATGATCCAACAAACTTGGAACAATAAAACTAGGTCACAAAGCAAAAAGCAAGATTCGCTTCAACAAGACTCACAAGAAAGTGCTTCAATCTTCAGACAATGAAAATCAAGTCATAAACCAAGTGAAAAAGGCAGGGGATAGCAAGACCAACAGGCTCAGGAGGTAGAATTGAAGAAATTCAATCCTACAGGAATTAGCGTGGGTGGAACATAGTAACAGTGCGCTGATAAGAAACTACGCGTAGCAACAATGCGATGTCAGCGCGGAAGCACACGACTTAACCGTGATGGTTTGATTTTCAGAACCGTCGCGACTGTTTTCTGTATTAACGCGATGATCAGGAAATCACAGAAAGGGCTACACGATGGCAGCGCGACTGTTTTATAATAAACTGCGATGAAGCTAAAAAATGACCACAATCAAGCCAAAAAACTCCCAAACCAAGGCAATCACTCTTTAAACAATCAAGGCACTTCCCAGACCGAACCAGGAAACCCAAAAAGCATAGAACTAATCCCCAAACTTTGAAAAGAGAGAAAAAATCAAACTCAAGGAGAAATGAACAAGAGAAGGACAAAAGCTAGCTCCAAGCTGTTCAGTTTGTAAACCAAACCGGAGATTGACTGAAATGGCTTTGATCTACTTCGCTAATGCAGACAATAGCATTTCGAAGGCTAACTGGCCATGCTTCAGGCTCCATCTAAAGCTTACGAATCAAACAACAAGGTAAAACTCCCCAGCGGAGTCGCCAAATTGTTGTGTAGGTAAATCCCCTCTGCGGACAAAGGTGATCCCACTAGCCTAACTGAGATCTAGCAAAAATCAAACAACGCTAACACGCAGGTTCCTAATTTCAAAATAAAGGCCAAGATGAGAGCCTACCTCGAATCCAACGCTTATATTCGTAGAAGGGTCGTCGCTTCCATTCTTTCACTTCAGCTGGTCACAATCCTCACGATCTCCGTGAACAGACACCTGCACATGCAAATAACAAGACAAATACAAGCGTAAAACCCAAGAAATGTAACTATGTATCAGTCATAAAGTATACAACTCAAACATCATAATAAAGACACATCAGTGGAACCATAATGATAGTCGTCTATTATTATTGATAAAACAAAAGAGAATACAACCAAGTTCTGACGTCGGATCCTCCTTTGGTTGGGTCCAGCCAGCAAGTCCCTCAAGCATTCACCCTTGAGGGTAGATATCCCAAGACAAAAATCTCTCTTCCACAAGTTTACACAAGATGGAAACACTTCACAACCTTCCTTAAGCACTCTAGCAATCCCACACTTATCACACCAACTACCTATCAAGCTCACACACTATCAGCAATGCTCTAAACACAATCAATTCCGAACTAGCAGCTCATGGCAATGATGGAGGCTTAAATAGGAGAAGGAGTCTCCATGAATGGTGGGAAGATGAGCTTATCTCCAAGGAAGGTGGCTCAAATGACAAAACAGACATGCTAGAGAAGGGAGGGCGACATTTACAAGGCCAACAACCAGGTCTGGAGCCATCTAGAAGGCCGGCTGTTAGAACAAACTCACCCAAACTGGATCATCGTGGGTACATAACTGCACTGGAGTGCTGACATCACTGTTGAATAACAAAGAAAGTCATATCAACGTGATCAGATATCAGGAATAGACGTGCTGTCACATGAAATTCGACCAGCGCGGGAATCATGTGTGCTTCCGCGCTGGCAGCGCACTAGCTCTGTTTTGGAGTGCTCATCAGCACGTTTATTTTTACAATAGTCGCGGTGATAGAAGAAATTTGGCAAAGTGGGTCCTTTGGCAACATTAGAGAGCATGAGCATGATTAATTAGGTCCCATGACACAGCAGGAAGACTGACAGGGAGACAGTGACAAATTACTGTGTAACAATTCTCATCTCTCAATTTGTTGATTTATATCTATCTAGTTTTAGAATAAGTGCTTTATCATGGCTCAAAATGTAGCATCTGTTCGAGCCGGTGCTCCCGAGTACGAGGACTGCAACCACACCCATTCTCAAACTCGGGTAGGTCCTCCTAATCTAGATCAAAATGTAGGGCTACTCGATAAAATTAAAGAGATTCTTCCCAGAGACCAAACTCAAACTAATCATTCTAATCTGAATCAAAACACTGTGTTTTTGGATAAAATCAAATAGAGGATTCTCGGGTTCCAAACTTAAATGGCTCATTCTAAATCATCTCAAAATATAGGGCTAATGGATAAAATCAAATACATTTGGTACTATCCTCCCTCTAGACTCTGGGTACTATCTGGTTAGCTATCATGTGGAGAAGGGAAGCTCCATGGAAGTTAAAAAGTTTGATTTGGTTCATCTTCTATAATAGAATCTGTTAGCACTCCTCAGTGTCCCAAGTCTGAGAAAGGAGACTGACAGAGGTAACCTCAAACCAACCTTTTGATTTGGCAGCTAGCCCTACCAAACCAGGGAGGGCTCTCTCTATGGTCACAACCAAGGATTTGACTAGTGAAAGAATGGATTTTAGGCTAGATAATTCAACTCAATTTGGGGTTTTTGGTTTTAGGTTTTTTGCTGGATGATGATCTAGGTCTAGGGGGCTAGGTCAAGGTTTCTAAAATATTATTTTGTAGAGATATAATGGGGCGAGGTAGGCAGACTCAGTTAACATTCTTGATTTGTCATTGTGTACAGGGTAGAAAAGTAAGGTTTCAAAATGAGCATGAGTTTCATGAAATCATTTATCAGAGGAAAATGTAACAAAAATACGAGAGTTTAATCAAAATAGAGCATAAACATATGAATTCTATCTAATAGTATTTTTTGTGGTCTTAGATTGAGGCACGACGTAGATATCTCCCATAGTTTTTTCGTCGATGACATCCTCACTTTTGGGATGGTTTCCAGATCACAATCAGTGGCATTGCATTATATTTTTATGAGATATGGTGAGGCTTCTAGGCTGGTGGTCAATGGTAGTGTTGTAGCAGCTACAACCACCCTCCAAAATTTTTCCTTAGCCTATTTTGGAGCCTCCCTACCAACCTTACACAACTCTTTGTCTTGCTTCATCAAGTACTCAAGATTCAAGTGTTTTCCTCGAACAAAGTTAGCCTGTCGATCCCATTTGATCCATTCCCCTCATAGACTCCTCACCAAGACTTGGTCCAGCTGCAGGCTGAACAGATTCCCCTTGAAATTTGCACGTTTTTGGAGGGCAGCCAACCATCCCTTTAGAAATTGCGCAATCCTCTTTGACAACCTATTGGGCTCTAGGATTGTGCAATCCTGTCACCCAACCCTCCTAGCAGGATTTGTGAAAATTTTCCTAGCAGCAGGTTGTTCAGCTCAGGATTTGCGCTAATATAGGCAACACTCACTTTTTCTGCCCATAAATTATGCAATCCTCCTAGGCAGTTAGCCCAACTCCCAGCCAGGAATGTGCATTTTTCCCAAGCAGTTGAGAAACTGCATGCATGAACTATCTGGTTGACCAGTTCCACCTAGGATCGAGGAAACTTGACTTGCGTGCATGCAAGACTAATTTTTCCCGGAATAGCAAGAGGCAACATGCAAAAGGCATCCCATGATTCAAGGAGATATTTTTAGCAGTTGCGGGTTACATGCAAAGTTGTTTTAGAAGTTTCCCTCCAAGTGTTAAATTTTCCTAGATTTGTAGCATGTGCGCCATGAGACCAAACTTGTTTATTCAACGCATCAGAGCTCATTCATTCACATCGATCTTGGAGCTTTGAAATCCCACAACATATCCAGGACTCTTCAACACATCCGGCTCAACTATTCACGGGTAAGTGGCCTCAACTTGTCTTTTTCAACATTTCTGTCGATTTTTGTGTATTCACTTGTGTTGGTGTTGTT
This sequence comes from Pinus taeda, assembly GCA_000404065.3. Taxonomy (NCBI): domain Eukaryota; kingdom Viridiplantae; phylum Streptophyta; class Pinopsida; order Pinales; family Pinaceae; genus Pinus; species Pinus taeda. The sequence goes on from APFE030497004.1 coordinate 60,299, forward strand.
TTCTTTATTTCTTTGAACACTTGCTATCTTTTACAAGTATTCTATCTTGTTCTAGCTCTATTTCAGTTTTTTTTGCTATCTCACTACTGTCGCATGCATGAAACTATTTTCATGGATGTTCGCCCAACCAGCGAATGCACTCGCCCGCATGCATGTTGATTTGTTTGCCGAACCTTTCATTCATGTTTTGCATACACTATTAATCACTTCTTCTATCACTTAGTGTCGCCATGCATTCACTGTCTTACTTGCTTTTAGTTGCTCGTCAGTGAGTCAGGCCAACCTCGGCCCAGGCTCTGCCTTCACCAAGGCTGCATTGCGCAATATGGGGAAGGAAGGCTCACCTTCCTCTCTAGATTTGTGCATTCTTTCCCAGCACTAGCCTCCAGGACTATTTGCACTTTTCCGGAGGATAGTGGTTGCTTGGCCTAAGAAATTGAGCAAATATGTCCCTAGGTTAGCAGTCCTTCCTAGCTGGAATTGTGCATTGCACAATCCCAGCAGCCAACTGCCTGACTGGATTGTGTATTTCGCAGATCTAGTAGCCAATCCTGCCTCCCAGACTTCCTTTTTTGCAGTTCTGACTACCAGTCACCCAGCCTCCCAGTAAAATTTGCACAATCTTGCTCATCAGTTTCCCAAGTATGTGTTGTGTCCTTCCCTAGATTTGCTTTGTTTCCACTGAAATATTTCTTGCCATGCGTGCTCCTTGTTTCCAAACCTTTCAGGTGTTCATCTGTCTCAATGGATTCTAAGAGAACAGGATCACAGGACACTAATGGAGTCGCAGCTGGAGCAGCAGTTGAGCAGGTGTCCTCTAGTCTACCGATCTATGAAGATATGAAGTTGTATCTATACAAGGACATCAAACTGAAGTGGCAAGAGGTTAATGAAGCATTCACAAGCACTTTTAGGGAAGGCCTCAAAGACCGCCAGGTGCATGTGAACATTCACACATTCGGATTGTACCGGATTGCATGCAGATACCCTGTGTTTCCATGCGCAGACATGATTCACTGGATCATTTCTCACACTGACCCTAAGACGATGACCTTAAGCAGTGTCAGTGGGACGAATCTTGCAACCATCTAGGCACGAGATTATGATGAGATGTATTAGATGTCAGAGCTCATGACTGTCATGATTCCTCCATTCATCTTACCCAACAGTAGAGGTAACTCCAGAGACATTATGGAGGATTGGGTAAAGGAGCCAACTCATTTCAGGATGACACCCAACCGTATCTACAAGACAAAGATATCGAGGAAGGTGTACCAATACTTGGTCATATTCACATGTCGATTGAGTAGCTAGGCAAGCACTAAAACCTTTCCTTAGAGTTGGGTGATCGCATTGGACCAACTGGCTAGAAAAGGAAGACCATGCAACTGGTCCAGCGTACTGGCTCACCAACTGAGGGAACAAGTCACAAAGGCTCGACTGTCAGCCAAGGGTATGCATGCAGAGGTTTATATATCCATTTACATCCTAGATGCAGTTTGTGCCCGACATGAGTTACCGGGCTTGGAGTGGGCATGGTCACCAATGGAAACTATTATGAATACGTATTTCAAGTTGTGGTACGAATGCAGCTTCAAAGGAGTAATCATACAACTATCTGACCATTTTGTCACCCCAGTGTAGAGGTTGATATTTGAAGAAGATCCACCCTATGTTAGAGGAAGTGATGAAGGCATTGCTAAGCATTGCAAATTGGTATGCCTCACCATCCGACACTTTCATCCGAGTGTTCAATATGGAGAAGCCTCTGCATGTTCTGCCAAAGTTTTCTTTGGATGTGCTTGTCATGCAAGAAGTAGCATATCATATCTCAACAGGTTTGACAGCTAAACTGTAGTAGAAGTAGAAGGCACCTTGGCCTGCTCTTCCTTTGCGGATTGGATTATATGATATTTGGAGTATCAAGCAAGCAGATGTCGAAGCAAAACAGATGAAGAAGTACCCATTCGACCTCTGAAGCTTCAACTCGTATGACCCAAATTGCATTGTGAAGGATCACTGCATGAGAGTTCAATTCAATTGGATCCATGGGACATTTCATTGAGCTGAGGAAGACTCATGGATGTATTTCTATGATTCCTCCAGACCCAATGAATAGGTCGGTTTCAATGTAGAGTGGTTAGCACAGTAGCATGAAGCATCATCATGGAGAGCACAAGCTATAGCAGTAGAGCCAGCAGAGCCAAGCATACTTGTGCACGATAAAGGGAAGAGGAATATTGTTGACCACATGGAGGAGGAGAAAAGTTGCAAGTTTCGAGCAGATCCACTTGTAGAACAAGTAGCTTTGGCTATTCAGAAAAAGAGGGAGTAATGCGACAAGCGAATCGCACGAAGGTGGAGGGATAAGAAGAGAATGGAAGAACTAGAGAAGGAGTTGCATGAGCCGAGGGGGAAACTATGGAAAGAACAAGAGCTATGCCAATAGGAGAAGGAAGTGCAGTAGCAACAGATACAACAGGGGGCACATGACATGCAGATAGACAAAGCAGCCCCTGTACAAGTAGTTGATTCATCTGAACATCTAGCATCATGCGAACAGGGTGAACCATCACAGGGGAAAGACTAATGATATTGAATAGGCACTTGAATAGTTGGATGCAGACATTGAGAAAAAGGAGTTGGAACAGGACACCGACCTCATGCCTCACCACAAATAGGTCGAATCACCTGCTTCATTGCATCCTACTGATGAGCAAGTCTCAAATGACCAAGGGGGCACTGATATCCTTGGTGGTTAGCCGGAAGCAGAAATGCACAACATCTTCTTTGACAAATCTCATCATAGAGTTGTGAAATCTCTGAGAGTACCGACTCTGGAGGACCAAACATCCCCTACGCAAGTTGAAGAACAAGTGATCATGACAGATGTGCACAAGCATCCATCTGCTTTGGCCGATGCAACTAGAGTGTATGTTGAAGCCACTGGCTCAAGTGTTTGTTTCCTCATAGTTGAGAATGAGCGAATGGCGAAGGAACTACATGTGGCTAAGAAGGGAGGGGACTTGGTGAAAATGTCTGCTCGAGATGAACTGAAGAAGACAATACTAGATGAAGTATAGAAACATTTTGATGTTTATATAATGATATAATTTGTAGAAACATTTTGGTATTGTTATATCGATTTATATTAGTAGTAAATGAGAAAATTATTTAAGAACAATACATATTTCTCAAAAACTTGTGTTTTATTTTGAGTAGGGAGAAATGACCTCGCCCACATGCATGTTGATCTGTTTGTTGAACCTTTCATTCATTTTTTACATGCACTATTATTCACTTCTACTATCACTTAGTGTCACCATGCATTCATTGCCTTACTTGCTTTCAGTTGCCCATTGGTGAGTTGGGTCAACCTTGGCCTGGGCTCTACCTTCACCAAGGCTGCATTGCACAATCTGGGGAAGGAAGGTTCACCTTCCTCTCCAGATTTGTGCATTCTTTCCTAGCACTGGCCTCCAGGACTGTTTTGTGCTTTTTTGGAGGACAGTGACTTCTTAGCCAAAGATATTGAGAAAATCTGTCCCGAGGCTAGCAGTCCTTCCCAGCTGGAATTGCGCATTGCACAATCCCAATAGTGAGCTACCTGACTGGATTGTGCATTTCGCAGATCTAGTAGCTAGTCCTGCCTCCCAGACAACCCAGACTACGTTTTGCGTAGTTCTGACTGCTAGTCACCTAGCCTCCTAGTAAAATTTGTGCAATATTGGTCATCAGTTTCCCAGGTATGTGTTGTGTCCTTCCCTAGATTTGCTTTGTTTCCACTGACATATTTCTTGCCATGCATGCTTCTTGTTTCCAGATCTTTCAGGTGTTCATCTGTCTCAATGGATTCTAAGAGAACAAGATCACAGGACACTAATGGAGTTGCAGCTGGAGCAGCAGTTGAGCAGATGTCCTCTGGTCTGCGGATCTCTGAAGATACAAAGTTGTATCTAGACAAGGACATCAAACTGAAGTGGCAATAGGTTAATGAAGCATTCACAGGCACTTTTAGGGAAGGCCTTGAAGACCGTCAGGTGCACGTCAACATTCACAAGTTCGGATTGTACCGGATTGCATGCAGATACCCCACGTTCCCATTCGCGGACATGATTCACTGGATCGTTTCTCACACTGACCCTGAGACGATGACCTTAAGAAGTGTCAGTGGGACGAAGCTTGCAACCTTCTGGGCACGAGATTATGATGAGATGTATTAGATGTTAGGTCCCGCGACTGTCATGAGTCCTCCATTCATCTTACCCAGCAGTAGAGGTAACTCCAGAGACATTATGGAGGATTGGGTAAAGCAGCCAACTCGTTTCAGGATGACACCCAACCATATCTACAAGACAAAGATATTGAGGAAGGCGTACCAATACTTGGTCATATTCGCATGTCAACTGAGTGGTCAAGCAAGCACTAAAACCTTTCCTTAGAGTTGGGTGATCGCATTGGACCAATAGGCTAGAAAAGGAAGACCATGCAACTGGTCCAGCATACTGGCTCACCAACTAAGGGAACAAGTCATGAAGGCTCGACTATCACCCAAGGGTATGCATGCAGAGATTTATATATCTGCTTACATCCTAGATGCAGTCTCTGCCCGACATGAGTTATCAGGCTTGGAGTGGGCATGGTCACCAACGAAAACTTGTGAATACATATTTCAAGTTGTGGTCCGAATGCAGCTTCAAAGGAGTAATCATACGACTATCCAACCATTTTGTCACCCCAGTGTACATGTTGATATTCGAACAGGATCCACCCTGCACGTCAGAGGAAGCACTGAAAGCATTGTTAAGCATTGCAGATTGGTATGCCTCACCATCTGACATTTTCATCTGAGTGTTCAATGTGTAGAAGCTTCCGCATGTTCTACCAAAGTTTTCTTTGGACGTTCTTGTCATGGAGGAAGTAGCGTATCATATCTCAGCAGGATTGACAGCTAGACTGTAGCAGAAGAAGAAGGAACCTTGGCCCGCTCTTCCATTGCGGATTGGTTTAGATGAGATCTGGAGCATTAAGCAAGCAGATGTCGAAGCAGAATAGATGAAGAAGTACCCGTTCGACCTCCGAAGCTTCAACTTGTATAACCCACATTGCATTGTGAAGGATCACTGCATGAGAGTTCAGTTCAATTGGATCCATGGAGAATTTCATTGGGTCGAGGAAGACTCATGGATGTATTTCTATGATTCCTTTAGACCCAATGAATAGGTCGGTTTCACCATAGAGTGGTTAGGACAGTAGCATGAAGCATCATCACGGAGAGCACAAGCTATAGTAGCAGAGGCAGTAGAGCCAAGCATACTTGTGCACAATAAAGGGAAGAGGAATATTGTCGACCACATGGAGGAGGAGCAAAGCTGCAAGTTTCGAGCAGATCCACTTGTAGAACAAGAAGCTATGGCTATTCAGGAAAATAGGCAGCAACACAACAAGAAAATCGCACGAAGGCAGAGGGATAAAAGAGAATGGAAGAACTAGAGAAGGAGTTGCATGAGATGAGGGAGAAAATATAAAAATAACAAGGGTTGTGCCAACAGGAGAAGGAAGCGCAACAACAACAGATACAATAGGGGGCGCATCACATGCAGATAGACAAAGCACTGCCCGTACAATTAGTTGATTCGTCTGAATAGCTAGCATCAGGCAAACAGGGTGAACCATCACATGAGAAAGACTTTGCTCATGAGATTGAACAGGCACTTGAATAGTTGGATGCAGACATGGAGGATTAGGAGTTGGAATAGGACACCAACCTCATTCCTCACCACAAAGAGGTTGACTCACCAGCTTCATTGCATCCTGATGATGAGTAAGTCTCAAATGACCAAGGAGGCACTGAGATACTTGGTGGTTAGCCGGAAGCAGAAATGCACAACATCTCCTTTGACGAATCTCATCATAGAGTTGTGCAATCTCAGAGAGTACCGACTCTGGAGGAGAAAACATCCCCTGCACAAGTTGAAGAACAAGTGATCATGACAGATGTGCACAAGCATCCAACTGCTTTGGCTGATGCAACTAGAGTGTATGTCAAAGCCACTAGCTCAAGTGTTCATTTCCTCATCGCTGAAAATGAGCGAATGACGAAGGAACTACAGGTGGCCAAGCAAGGAGGGGACTTGGTGACAATGTCCACTCGAGATGAACTGAAGAAGGCAATACTAGATGAAGTATTGTCCCTTGATAGAGTTATGCGAGCATCGTACACCAAGTTTGGTACCATGCACCAAGCAATCGTGCATCTCCACGGGTGGCAGCAACGATGTGCGAGAAGAGTATGCATCTTGAAGAACATACATGTTGTTGTTGATAACATGCAAGCATGGATGATGAAGTACAAGGGAGCCCCACTTCACTTGCCAAAGATGATGAAGGCCAATGCGATTGAGCTACAAGCACGTATCCAGAGTCAGATCCAAAACTATGAAGACTTACTGCAACTCATCACTATCATACAAGCTTCCTATGCACGGACACTATCAAGGACTACCAATATTGACATCAATATGTTACTATTGATCAGCATGAGGATGTCAGCCAGTTGGACTTCTATGGTTGTCTAAGTCCGAATGATGTCTAGTTTGGCTTGTTCAAGCCATTGTTCACATGGGTGCATGTGGATTGTAATGTTGAGTCATGCCAAGTGTAAGTCAACTCTCAATAATGTATATAACAGTCATAGTGTAGGTGAATATTCATGAGGGTAGTTGAATGGTCACAAAGGGGATGTCAAAGGTAACCCCACCCTTTGCTATAAATAGTCCCTCATAACTCACTGTATAGGCTTTTGGTCAGCCAAGCTTCTGATAAGACTATCTTGGATAAAGCTTGGACAATATTGTAATGCGCCTTGGCTTCTCCACTGTACAGAGCTATTTCATCTCTTTGGAGGAGCAGGCGGATGTGGCTGTAACGTTCCACTGTTGGGGCTAGCAGGTTTACATGGTGTATTGTATGATTTTGACTTAAACTTCTTTATATAGGGATTTTTTATTTAGATTATCCACAGTATTATGTGCCTCTTGTTCTCGATGTTTCGAATCCCAAAGTGGATCCATCTTTAGGACAAAAGTGATAGATTGAAAGAGAAGCTTACCAACCAGAACAAATAAATTTTAGGTTAGCTACTCTTCTTTCAATCTTAATCATTGAATTTTCGAGAAAACAAATCTCATTCCATATATCCCCTCCATACAGGGAAATTATGTTAGTATAATGGGCACATCTTTTCATTCTCCCCTTGACAATTATATCTAGAATTCAAAGTATATTAACACATTTCATTTAGGCGGGGACATGGGAGACTAAAAAATACCACCTAATCAGATGGGAATAGATTGCCCTCTCGAAGAAATATGGTGGTTGGTGAATACTAGATTTGAGAGTTTTCAGATGGGCTATGTTAATCAAATCTCTATGGTGGGCTCTATTTCAAGAAGGAATTTGGAGGGACATCATATTTACAAAGTACCTTAAAATAATGAGCGCCACTAATTGGATAAGGGAAGGCAACATTAGCAAAAAAAACTGGATGTTATATTTGGTCTAGTTTCCACAAGGTAAAAAGTTGGTTTATTGAGAGGCTTAGGTGGTCTTTCGACAAAGGAAACTGCATTTTAATTGGGATAGATCAAATATAGGGAGTGAAAATAGCCACACCCCTCACGGAGGAAATAATTTACAGACTACATGCCAGGGGATATATATATTTGGATCAGGTCATTCAGTGTTGGTGCAGACTGTTTCCAGTCTGGAGAAAAGTTGCAGATATTGGTCTGGTTGGGCATCGAGCTAATGTATGGAATTGATACATTCAGGATCTTAAACAGGCAGGACTTTGCAGAATAGAGAGGGGGGACTTCATCACCTTGGAAGGGACGCTCCGTAAGGATTCTATGGAGGTGGAAGACATCTACAGGTACATTATGTGCACTAAATTTACTTTAAATGATACATGGTAGTTCCAGAATATTTGGAAATGGGATGTCCCCGTGAAGATTATTCTCTTCACCTGGTTGGTATAGCACAATAAAACATTGACATGGGAAAACATCCGTAAGCGAGGTGTCCAAGGTCCAGGATGGTGCACACTTTGCTGGGATTCAATCAAGACAAATCAACATCTTTTCTCGGAATGCTTGACTTCTGCATAGGTATGGCAAAGGATCCTTCATTTTTTTCATATTCCTTTTAGTAATTTTCTCTCATTAGATCAGTGTCTTCATTGGCGGATCGAAAGGGGGGGGGGGAT
>APFE030497004.1:71472-126304 GCA_000404065.3 Pinus taeda
TCATTGCGATGGAGTACCTAACTCGCTGGATGGAAGCGCAACCGGTCAAAGACTACACGACTACCATGGCTGAGAATGTTTTGTTTGAACACATGTTGACTTGATTTGGCTGTCCAAAAATCTTATTGAGTGATCGCAGTACACATTTCCTGAATGAAACCATCAGTGCGCTAACAGAAGAGTTCTAGGTCTATCATCAGAAAAGCACACCATATCCCCCACAAGCCAATGGGATAGTAGAAGCATTCAACAAAATAATGGAGACTGTACTAACCAAAGTATGCAACACGCAACAGATCGATTGGGACCTGCGCATACCTGCAGTACTATGGGATTATAGGACAACATGCAATAAACTGACGGGACAGACACCTTTCCGATTAGTTTATGGCGTGGAAGCTGTCATCCAATGGAGTATATTGTACCTAGTCTACGCATAGCAGTGCTCACAAGTATGATGGATCGTGAAGCTTTGGAAGAAAGACTCACACAATTGGAAGAACTCAAGGAGGAATGGTTCCTAGCTAACTTTCATCAATAGGTGCAACAACAGTGTGAGAAGGCCTGGTGTGATCACCATATTAAGTTGCGCACCTTCAAGGTAAATGATTTAGTGTTGCTATATGAAAGTAAGTTTGATAAATTCTCGGGAAAGTTCAGAATGCATTGGCTGGGACCATACGTTGTTAAGGAGGTCAGAGATGGAGGCGCGATACAACTGGTTAGACTAAATGGAGAGCCTTTCCCAGGCAAAGTGAATGGCAGCCGCTTAAAACCCTACACAGGTGGCTCAGCTATTTGACTAACCGGTAGAAGCACAGTCTCCGCACTCCAAGAATTCAGACAAAGGCGCAAGACTATAAACAAATGTAGGGGATACTGGCACATTTGCAAAGAAGCAGTTTTGACACAAACATCTCTGAACAACGTATGTAGCAGAACCAGCGAGTAGCAGCTCAGTGTGTTGCTAACCTTGCCGCAGTTCAAGAACAGTTGGAGGAACTTGCGCAAAGATCTCCGCGCCGACAGAGTACTCGAGGGCGAGTCACGATGTTTGTGTTGGGGACCTATTGGGCATGGAATCCCCCCCCAAGGCATGTTTTGGTGCTTAAAGCCCAATTTTTGACCAAATCTTGTTGTAAAAGCTCCGCGAATTGCGAGCATGAGGCAAGAAAGTATGATAGAGTCACAGGGTTGTCCACCCTAGTTTTGTAATGTAATGTTTGCTGGATAGACCTACCCATGGTCCACAGACCATGCGATTATATAAATAGAGTGAGGTTCTAAGTGTAGAAAATAATGAATAGCCAACAAAGAGAATAGAAGGATGAGAATTCTAAGTGAATGAGTCGAAGTGTAAGGTGTGTCCGTGGGTTGTAGAGTAGGAGAAGGCTCTGCAGCTAAGTGTGCAGAGGCCTTGTAGTCCGTAGCTGAGTGCGCAAGGTGGGTCGAGTCTGTAACCTTTAGAGAATCAATAAAGAGAAGTTTTGATATAATTTTGTGTATCTTTTCTTGGTTTAATGCATGATTGGATATAATTTGCAAATATATTGTTTATTTACTACGCGAACCTGTATGAATGTTTTGTGTTGTTAAGTATAACTTAAAACATTTAAGTAGGTGAAGGTACTTAAATAATACTGGAAGATAAATGAGATCTCGAGTAATAGCGCAGAGTGCGGCACATCCCTTGGTTAGGGATGCGCGAAAGTAGGGTATTAGGCTGCGAGGAACGAAAGGTGCACAAATCCACCTGCGCGAAGGAACAACCAAAGGACCAGTTGAACCTCTCAGACATCTCAAGGGTGTGGAAACCTGGTTCTGGCACCCTCCCATACTACTTCAAGTGAGACCTCAGTGTATGCTCCACAGACTGTTGCTGAAATGGCCAGTAGTAAAGGGATTTGTTTGGCTAATTAACTCCGAACCTAGGTCAAGCCCCAATAAGCCAACAGACAATATATCACATCCACCTCCATTAAGGCTTGATGGGATGCTAGCCATACACTCCCCCCCTAGCTCCTCGCAGATATCCCATCCTAGGATATGTTGGTCTATTTTTAATTCTAATTCTAAAACATAAATTTAAATCTGACTTTTTTCTACTTTAAGGCCTACTTATATTTTATTTAAGATTTTAATGTAGATAAGTTTTTTAACTTAACATTATCTAATTTAAGTGACAACATCTCCTAACATTATCTAATTTAAGTGACAACATCTCCTCCATAGTGCAAAATCTTCTAACATTATCTAATTTACATGACAATATCTCCTCAATAAAACATTGTACAATGTCTCTTGGCCCAATTAGTTTACTAAATAATGATAAATGAATTTTATTTTGCTTATAAAAAACATTGTATTAATAACCAATAAAATCTATCTTAATTCCAAATATATTAAGTCCAAAGAAAAATATAAATGAGATGCACAACAATAAGTATTTAAATAACCTTGAGAAATACACAAATAAAGTTCACCATTGATATTTTGAGTTGATTAAAAAAATGTCAAAAATAATGCCCAACAAAATTATTTCAATTTGTTTTCCAATAATTAAAATGATTTAAGTTTTTGATGTTATTAAAAAATGTTTATTAATTTTAAGTAAAACACAATAAATCTATTATATTTTATTTTTAGTTTGGTATAATGTTTTATATTGAATTGGGATATTAATATTAATATTATATATATGAAATAGATATTACAATCTCTTTAATATTAAACTATAAAATGTATGTCAATTTTTCTAATATAAATGATTAAATTATTAAATTATTAATAATTTTTTTATATGTATTAATGTAAAAATACAGTTTACATTTGTTATATTATGAAAATGGCCCTAAAGGGAACATTGGGTAAATTATATAATTTACCCATTTTTCTCCACCCCATTCTTATATCTTGGGCTTCATTGAGTAAGACATAGCCACCTAGCAAGTGCCCGACCCAGGTATCCCCACTCCCATTCTTATACCTCGGGCTTCATTGAGTAAGACATAGCCACTCAACAAGTGCCCAACCCAGGTTTCCCCACCCCCATTCTTATACATAGGTCCTCATTGAATAATAATAACTCTTTTTATACGCTTAATAATAGCAATCAAGATGATGATAATAATAATAATAATAATAAAATCTTCATTAGTTTTTAAAAATGTGATTAATCTTTCCATCAAGACCTTTGATCCTTCTATCTTTAGTCTCTGTAATAAAGGTCTCAATTTCACCCTCGCCCCTAGTAATATCACTACCGATGACATTATCTGGAACATCGAGTATGGGATCAAAGACCTTCCTAACAATGTCAAGGAAACCATTAAGTAGGATTGTATTGTTGTTCTTAGGAAGGCTATGCCTCCTAAGAAAAACCTAAACAAAGTTAAGTTCCTTGCCCTTAAATCCCTTAGGGACAACCTTGACATTGTCGTCCTTAAGGCCGACAAAGGTGGGGTTTTTGTCATTCTTGATAAGTCTGATTATATCCACAATATGGTGGATCGTATTTCTAGCAGTGGAAGTTACATTAAGCTCAAGAAGAACCCCATTAAGTCTATTTCAAAAGAGGTAGCCTCCATTATTAAAGCAGATTCCTCTCTTCTTCCTCTTTCCCGAAAGCTCATCGAAAGCAATCCCCTTAACCCTAAGATCTATGGCCTTCCAAAGATTCATAAACATGGGGCCCCCTTAAGGCCTATTGTTAACACAATAGGCACACCTACTTATCTTCTTGCAAAATTCCTTGCCCAAAAACTCAAACCTCTTGTTGGTCGTACTGATTCTTTCGTTAAAGACTCTGCCTCCTTTGTTCAAGAGTGGAGAGATATCAAATTAGAGCTTGTTGATTTGTTGGTTAGTTTTGACGTCGTATCCATTTACACCAAAATCCCCATCTAAGAGGCCATTGATATCATTAATCGCATCACCGATGAAAAAACTGCCAAGCTTGTTGGCCTCTACCTCACCTCAACTTTCTTTAGTTTCCAGGGTGAGTTCTATGAGCAAACTTGTGGTGTAGCGATGGGTTCCCTTCTTTCCCCTATCATAGCAAACTTTTTTATGGAAGATTTTGAGACCAAGGCCTTAGCCTTCACTCAATTTCGCCCTAAAAAATGGAAGAGATTTGTTGATGACACCTGTGTCATGTGGCCTCATGGTCATGAGAAACTTGATATATTTCTTAACCACCTTAATTCTCAATCAGAATCCATCAAGTTCACAATGGAAATTGAGGAGAATGGTTGCCTTCCCTTTCTCGGCATTCTCCTTTCTAGAAGGGATGATGGTTCCATCTGTCACTAAGTTTTTCAAAAGAATACCCACATAGAACAGTATCTCCATGCTAGTTCACATAACTTCCCTGCTCATAAATTTGGGGTTCTCAGCACTCTTGCTACCCGCGCTCTTAGAATCTCTGATGATATCCACCTTGATCAGGAGAAATCTCATCTTCTTGAAGTCTTTCAAAATAATGGTTGTAGCAGACTCTAGAGCCTCATGGCCTTTCACGGAACCAGCAAAATGCCTAGAGTAAATTCCACCTGTGTTGATCATATCGCTAAGGTTCATCTCTCATATATCTAGGGCACCATAGATAAGATTGCCCATATTCTTAAAAAGATGAATGTCTCTTCTTCTTTCAAACCTCTCCAAACCATTAAAAATTCCCTTAGATCCATTAAAGACCCTATTGACCCTAAAGACATGAAAGAGGTCTACCTTACTCCCTGCTCCTATGGTACCCCCTACATTGGAGAGATAGGTAGGTCTATTAAGCAAAGAATCAGTGAACATGTGGCTGACATTAGACATAGTCACTCTTGCACATCAGCCCTTGCTGAGCATTCTGTGAATTTGAAACACCATGTCTGCATTGAAGATTCCAAAGTCATTGCTAGGGTTGATCATTTCCACCACAGGAAACTCAGAGAAGCAATTGAAATTGAGAGTCATGCCAAAAACCTCAATAGGATGATGACTGGAAATTAAGTAAAAGTTGGATTCTAGCTCTCTCCTCTTGACCCTTCATCCCCTCCCTCTCCTTTCCCCTTTCCGTTCTTGCTGGATCTCCCTTCTCGCCTTCTGGTTTTTTCCCCAAGATCCTACCTTAATTCTCTTTAATTTCTTTGTTTGTTGTCGAAGTATATCTCTAATCTAATATTATCTTTTGCCTTCCTCCTTTTCAGTGTTAGTTTTCCTCCTTCCTATTATAGTATTTATATATATTATATATATATATATATATTATATATATATATTATATATATATATATATATATATATATTTATAATATATATATATATATATATATATTTCTCAATTAAACTATTCTATTATATACATAAAAACCAGAGTACATTTACATGCGAGCTGTCTGAGAGATCCATCTGCCTGAAAGAATGGCATTCTGGATCAACCAAATGTAGCAGAAAGAGAGGGCTACCTGTTTCATGCCCTCACAGGGGCATTTGTGACCAAAAAATTCATTCCCACACAGGGGAAGACAGAACTGACACCCTTGCACAACTCTGACCGCCCACAAAACAAAAGACCAAACAAGACAGTAACCGACCCTGTGCCTCAGCGATGGCAGATTGTCACAATGACACGTTGACATAAAGGATAATCGACACGTAAACGAGCCAGAGACAAGTGGACAGATGGACATGACCAAAAAGAAAGGAAAGAACGAGAATCCCACCCGAGCTACAGAACCTGCGACGTTGCAGCAGACCAGTCCTCCAGCACCTCCTCCACAATTGGGCACGGTCCATATTCTTCCTCTTCCTGCGCTTGGCCCTCTTTCGCCTCGGCCGCTTCAGGCTGCTTCTGGTTCCTTTCCAACTAAGGGTCTAGCATTTCCATGCCCTTCCCCTTGTCTACCTTGGGCAATTCAGAAGCTTTGGTTGTGTCGACCGGGGCCTCAAAGTCTGGCAGAGCACTGGAACCGCCCTTGTCCTGGGCCTCGTCAATAAAAAGAACAGAGACGTGGGCGTTAATTCTTAGACGATTCAGGGGGCTGTTGAAGGAAAAAATTGCAGAGCCGAAGTAAGGAGTTGACGAAGATCCAGGTGAGCTGGCCTCCATAAATTGGCTGTGCCTGAGAGAGCTAGCACCTCCTAGACGCGGGCAATGGCAGTGGCAGTGGCAATGAGGGCAGTGACAGGGAGAATGGGTTTCTGCCTCAACTGAGGGCCGCGAAGACCCTCCACGACTAGAGTCGCGACGGCTCAGCATCCTCTGATGAGTCCTAACCATGTTGACAGGGCAGTCCTGAGCCAAATTGAAATGCAAAAGACCCACAGGGGCATAAACAACCTGAACCAACAGACCCGGGAAGGAATAAATCAAACCAGGTCCTGAATTTGTCAGCACCAGCGACGGAACGGGAACCCCAGACCCTGCCCAAGTGAATATGGTGATGCCAGGGTTGCCTCTGTTTATAAGACTCCGTGCTCTCCCTCGAAGGTCGCCTGCCATTAATGAGGCATTCAATTGTGTATCAGAGTCAAACTCTGCAACGCAGCCGGAGGAGGTCGGAGCGTAAATGCTCCCAGGCTGCCGTCCCATAGCCTTTAACTTCACCTTCCGGGGGTGTCCTTCGCCACCGCCTTCCAAGTCGCCTCTGCGCATGGCTGGAATGTGGCTTCCCTTATACCCCCGTCCCATCAACTTAAATAGATTGGTTGGCACCCGCATCTGGGGATTTTATTTTTTATATATTAAAATAATAGATTAAAATTATTATATCTTATTAATCAATATATTGTATTATAAGTGAATTTAAATATTAAGATAAGAATTTTCAATATTATTAATCTCTATAATATCAATATTAATAGAAATACCATTCGTTCATCATTGGCCATCCTCCATTTTTAGTTTTCCTTATTCCATTCTTAGTCTTTTTATTTTATTAAAATTATTATCATAGAAATTAATATATCGAATTATATTAGAAATAATGTATTTAATTTATTAATTATCATCTCTATAATAATATTATACCATTGGTACATTATTGTTAGGATTTAATATTACAGTCCCTCTATAAGATTATAATAATAATTAATAATATTAAATTTATTAATAAATTAAATACTATTCCAATCAATAAAAGATAGGGTCACACCCTAACACATTACACTATTTAAACTAACTATTTATAGATGACATTACTATTAAACATTTAACTTATGATTTCTAAATAATATTACTTCATAACAGCGAGTTTCCATAAGTCAAACGCTAACAAATTATATTATTATCTCTAAACAATATTACTACAATAATTAATATTAATTAGCTCTAAAAATTAATATTTAATTCTAATATTCCATTTATAATATCAAATTTTAATATTTATTTATTACATAACAGTGATTTTACAATTGAATTTAATTTTATCATTTTAAAATATCGAAACTAAATATTTATTTATTACATAACAAGTTACCTAAGGGCTATCTCCCAACGGCTATTTTCTAATGGCAAACTCTGGGTAGTGATGCATCCTTGCTATTTATTCCCTGATCTATTGATTTCTCACATTGTCTTGAGGATGAACCACATTAGTTGGTTCGAAACTTCGACCAAATCTTAGCGATGTGATTAATTCGAAAGACCAATATCAAGACATAACCTCTCAGCGAATGGCAAATATTATATGTTTAGAAAACTACTCTCACCACGTTAGGGTTACTAGGATCAACCTTATAGGACCTCATTTTCAAAGGCTAATATCCAAAACATTAACTTCTTAATATCTATCATTGTTTCACATTGAACTACATTACACACACAACCCATTAAAGTTCAATGTGATGCTCTTTCAAGGAAGGAATGAAAGCCTCCTTATGCACCATTTGCCCTCAGGGAATACTATAAGGATTGGGAAATGAAAGTAAAAATTAAAGATTTCTAAACTCAACGAAATCGTATTTTATTCACTTTCGCGGAGAGGAATCGAACTGTGCTCGCCAACCTGTATTGCACGCGTAGGAGGTTAGTATTCGTGGAAAATATCCGGCGACGCAATCACTGACAATGTAGTGTCTCGGAGCAACTTGGTCGCATTCGCCGCCGCTGACTCACCCCTCGCTATCGGGTTCCGTAATTGCGCGGCTTCTGTTATTCCACGTATCCCCTTTGTCACTTCGTGGCTAAGCCTCGCTGTCGAGGACCATGACATTTAGAGATGGTTGACGGAGGATGCATGCTGGTGACGTCGATGCATCACCAGCGTCCTTTGTGGTAGGTGGTGGTGGGTCCCAAGTATCTTTGTATTGTCGGCCGAGTTAAACAATCTCGTTATAATTTATTAATTTATTTATTTCGATTTTCAAATTTAATTGGTAAACTCCACCTTTTAGATTGAATTATTATGTCTAATTAAATTATATTTTAATTATTTATTAAATTTCATCTCACTTTTATCTTTTAACATTTTAACTGTTTATTTGTTACGAAACTTCAATTTTACCCTTTTAATGGTTTATTTTTTAATAATAAAACTTCAATTTCACCAATATGAAAAATGTATATAAAGTGATTTTCTAATTAAGTAGACTTCCACAGTTATTTGACCTATCATATCATCAACATTATTTATTCTAACATGACCATACTCATTCTCTTTGTACATATTAAACATATCTCCTTTATCTCCTTAATATTTTTTACTTCTCTCTTTTTAATTGCAACAATATCTTATTATTCACTATTAAATCAAAGATACATACGAAGAGCATGCTTAGCAAGGAGCACAACAAAACCTGAAGATCAACTTTGAAATGACTCATAACAAGACAAAAGGATAGATTTGTACAACCATATATCCAATCTTCCAAAAAGGAGATCCAAAATGAAACAAACTTTTATCATGAACACATCTAAATCCAACATGAAACACAACATAAAAACAAGTTTGTACCCTCGAGTTATTGAACAACCTATATATCCATAAACAACATGCAGGCTGACCTTTATACTTCGAGACAAAAACAAAAAGCCAATGGACTCTGGGAACAACAACTATAAGAACTTAGAACAGTTGGTATAGACTAGTAAGGAGTCTTTTCCCATTAAGCCATTCTTCCAAGTAAATAGGCCCTCGCTGAATTTGAAGGCCCATTTTTTACATGGAGTCTGCTCGAAGGTTAAATTATTTATAGACATGGAAACATGATAAATATTGAAACTCGTAGAGTAGCTTCTCCACCTTGGACTTCTAATAGGACAAATTCAGGACCTGCAATTTAGACTTCCCAGATAGCCAGTCAATGATGATCTTAGAGTCGCCACCAATCGCAATCTTGGAGATGTATAAATATTTTTCAATAAACATGAGGGCCCATGCAACCAGGAGTTATGATTTATTATTAGTTCCCATGCCAAACCCCAGGCTAAATTTTATAAAGTGGTTTCTAGCAAGAAAAATTATAAAACCACCTGCACACTTCTCCCATTAAGTTGCACCATCAAAGAAGGCAATAGGATAATCAAGATTAAGAACAAGACTGGCTGCATTTCTCCTATGAAAAACCTTATTCTTAGGAGGATATTCATGCCAGAAGGTGACCACTTTAGACATGGCCCAAACCAAGTTGGGCATTGTATTTTCAAATATCAAATTATTCCTTAAATCCCATAATTTCCACACAATGAAGATCATAATTGAAAAGAAACTTTTCCTGTTAGAATACAATAACATAAGGCAGTCAGCAAAGGAGTCAAAAGGCTTAGACATCTTAATCCCAAGAATAGAAAGAACATTAGGCTATAAAATTTTAGCAACCCCACACATGAGAAATAGATGATCTATGCTTCTCTACATATAACACAAATGTTGGGAGACCTTGAAAGCCGCTTTTCTACAAGTTATCCGAGGATGAAATTTTTTTCTTCATAACTAACCACAAGAAGTTTTTGAGCTTGGAAGGGAGATTCCATTTCCATATTATAGAATGCCACCAAGGGATTCTACCTGACAAGAGGAAGAGGCAATTTCCATGTACACTGATTTTGCAGTCACACTACCCGAAGTGTTATTCGAAGGCCAAACAAGCTTGTCATTCTCTTTGGAGAGGCTAATACATTGAGGGATAGATTGAAGACAAAACTATCCCATTTGATAGCAAGATTACCTTGCACAAATAGATCATATCAACAAATCCAATGACCCCTTAAGCAATCAAAAGGGAAGGAATTGAAAGTTTGAGCTAGAAAATACAGACCTTTGGAATTAAGGGAATTGACCAATGAATCGAATAAGAAGCAATGAGGGATTCCAGCAAGAAAGGCATCTTTTCCCAAATGGATCTGACAACCATTTTCAATCTTCCATAACAGCCATTTAAAGATCCATGAAAAGGAAGACATGATAACTTTCCAAACAATAGACCCAGAAACAATAGAGGTAGAAGACTACAACATATTTATGAACACAAACAACCATGGTTTGTCTTTTGAGGTACTTATCATTGATCGTAGAGCTCCATAATCCATTTCTTACTAGGGCTCCCCACAAATTCTTAGTAGTAAGAGCTTTCCCAAACTAGAAGAGGTATCTAAGGCCCCAACCCCCCAATCTTTTTGGCCTAGAGAGGGAATCCCAACCTATAAGATGAATTTTTTCTTTCTTCACCTTGCTTGACCATAAGAAATGAAACATTATTTGTGTGATTTTGTTGAGAACAAAAGATGGAATTATTACCAAGCTCATTTAAAACAGGAATGCTTTCAAGGACCAATTTCGCTAGCACCAACTGACCCCCAAGGGACAACCATCTATACACCAACAATCAATTTTTTCTTCTACCTTATTGACCAACCAAAACTAGTCTTCTTTCTTGTAATTAATGGGTTTGAGCCAAAAGCCGAGGTGTTTAAACCTAGTGTCTAGGTACTTCTTCTTGTAGGGCCAAGTTTCCCTTAAACTTTCCAACATTGAATCCTCAATCTCATGGTGGAGAAAACAAGATTTATCTAGGCTAACCTCCAATCCTGTCGCCAGGAAAAATATTGAGATAATTTTCTTATAAGCATTCCATTCACCTGTAGAACCAACCCCTAAAATAAGCACATCATCGACAAAGAGTAAGTGAGAAATGATTAAAGTGATAGAAACTTTAATACCTTTTATTCTTCCTTCTCTTCTTTCCTGCAATATAAATTTGTTGAGCCCTTCAATGGCCAAAAGGAATAGGAGAGGAGACAAAGGGAATCCCCGACGGAGCCCTCTGGAGTAGGGAAAAAAATGAGAAGGGGAGTCGTTAATTAAGGTAGAAAAGGAAGCAGATGAGACACAATTCATTATCTAGTTGGTTACAATTGGCCCCATACCAATTTGAATCAAGAACATCTTGAGGAAATCCCAATTAAACTTATTATAAGGTTTCATTAGATATAATTTGACGATGAGGCCTTTGATCTTTTTTACCTTGATCGAATGAAGGCATTGCTGGGCAATACTAATAGCTTCGTGAATCTGCTTTCCAGGTGGAAATCGAATTTCTCCTTAGAGAATTATGATGGCAACTTCACCTTTACTTTGTTATCTATGGTTTTAGAAAAAAAATTATAGACCAAGTTACATAGGGAAATGGGTTGGAATTGATCAAGGGAGAGGGATTTAGAAGATTTGGGAATTAAGGCGAGGAAAATGGCATTGATAGAGCTATTAACTATGGCTTTGACTCTAGAACCCTCAACGACTTTCAAAAGGTCATTCCCTAGCATATCAAACAAATGAATAAAATATTTTGTAGTCCAAGCATCAAGCCCAAGACTCTTTTCTTTAGCGCAATTCTTCAAAATAAATTCAATCTCATCTAGGGAAACCTCTCTACCAACAAAATCTGCCTCTTCTTCAGAGAAAAAACGAGGGAACAAATTGATTACCTATAATTTCTCCATTAATTTATTGATATGGGGCTGCTTAAGAAGTGAGGAGAAATGAGAGATAGTAACTTTATTTAAATTGTTTTTACCATAAATAGTCAATCCATTAGGCCCCTTTAATTTCCAATTAGAGTTGATTACTTTTCTATAAGAAGCATACTTTTGAAATAATTTGGTGTTACCATCGCCCTTCGATATCTACTTGGGTCTTCCTTTAATTCTCTGAGCTTATTCAATTGGCTTTAAAATGTGTAATTTTCACTATTTAAGGTTGCTTAGGTGTGATTTGATTTCCGAAGGGAGCATATCCTTGTAAAAAGTGCAGTTGAAAAAATATATTTCCTGCTCAATCGATCCAAGCTCGACATTTGGCTCTCTCTTCCTATCCTTCTCCCATATGAAAACCAATTTCTTCAACAAGTTTAACTTGAAAGAGAAAGAATCAATCTCAAAAGCAAGAAAAGGTGCCTCCAAAGAAGCTCGAGAATCCTTAACAAGCTTTTGAAAAGACTGATATTCGATCCATATATAACTAATTTTAAATGGGGAGGGAAAGAAAGATTTTTGAACTTGGATCTATAGAAAAATAGGAGAGTGATATGAGATATGGTCTAAGACAATCCAAGATCTCTATTTTCTGAAGCAAGGAATAAGATTTTCCACCAATAGAAAGTGATCCAGTATTTTTGCGATCCCGTCACTATCCACTATCATTTTCCAAGTGGGATCTGTTAGAGATGGACATATATCAATAATCGCATTCTAAAACAGAGAAATAAAATACAAAGCAAGAGGATCCTTCTTGGATTTAGTATCCCAGATCTTGTTCTTTTTAACAAAGTTGGTAACTGGATTACTATTCCAAAAAAAAGAAAAAAGAGGGAGACATGCTTCCATTACATCAAGCCAAAATGGCAGAAGGCATCCTGGAAGAGAAACGGAGGGAAAACAGTCCCTATCTTCCAAGCTCTTCCCCTTTTTCTACTGAGGTTACTAATTGCACTATCCTTAAAAATACTTACATACTGATTCAACAACAATTTACACCTAAATAACATAAAAGACTAGTAGTGGTAAGACTTTGCAGAAAGGAGAAGAATGAGGCGATTAAATGTCTTAAGTATAACTTGAGACATTTAAGTAAGTGAAGGGACTTAAATAATACTAGAAGATAAAGAAGATCTCGGGTAATGGCGCAGAGCGCAGCACAACCCCTGGTTAGGGCTACGCGAAAGCAAGGTATCAGGCCGCGAGGAACAGAAGGTGCGCGAAGCCACCTGCACAAAGGAACAACCAAAGGACCAATCAAAACTCTCAGACATATTAAGGGTGCGGAAACCTGGTTCTACCACCCTCTCATACTACTACGGGTGAGACCTCAGTCCGCACTCCTCAGATTGTTGCTAAAAGGGTCAGTAGTACAGGGATTTGTTTGGAAAATTAACCCTGAACTTGGGTCAAGCCCCAACAAGCCAACAAATGGTTCCATTAATGGGACCGGATCTGCATAGAGATGTCTAATGTCGTATCACTGTAATCTTACAAAGAAAGGATTTAAAGAGTGGTTGGACAGAAAGATTCACGAGTTCACGGCACAGGAAAAAAAGAATCTGTAATTATCAAAGGAAGAGTGGTTAGATTGCTACTTGTATACAGAGATCCATGAAATTTTCTTTGCATCCTTCCCTACTGAGTTGTACAAGTGGATTGCGAAGCTAGTAGATAGCCAAGGAAGGTGCAAACTCGACAAACCTATTGTGTGGACTCTAGAATTGGTGTGAAGACTGGAAGCATCGGAAGATAAGATCGCGCGCGTTGTCGATCACTGGCTCGATCGAATCATAGGAGGATTCATCACCGCCATTGCGGTAGATACTTCAGTCAGTGATAGTGAGGCAGAACGACGCTTCCTCAAGGGACCGTGAGGTAAGTACACTAAATCTTTGAACACTTGGATTAAAATGATACTATGTGAAAAATGGGTTATGCGAATAAATTGATGTTTTGGGCTACACGAAGTGGGAGAATCTACAGAAATGAAGGTAGCACAGAATTAGAGACTAGCCCCTTGATTTCACCTCCGCGAGGAGGTGAAGAAGAGCTGGCAAAGTTCTCGCCAAGAAGTGTGATCAATCTAATAAGGCAGAGAATTCCGTGCATACCACCCCCACCCACACCACCACCAGTTTCACCGTTTTCACCCTCGACTTTGCCCATCCCACCTCCGCCACCACCGCGAAGCAGTATGGCCAGCGCAATAAAGCTACTAGTGTTCAAGGGAGTAGTGAATGAAGATCCGGACTAATTTGGTTCGTGGTAAAAGCTGTATGGGAAGCACAGGGTGTCACAGACGACAATATAAAGAAGGAAGCATTGGTCAGTGCTCTACAAGATTGTGCGCTGACCTGATATATTAAGCATTCCAATCACAATCTGAATGCGGGGATAGTGGATATCCAAGCTGCGCTAAACAAGGAATTTAGTAGGCCAAAATTGGAGGCACTGTTGATCATTGGATTCAAGGAAATCATAATGCTACCAGGAAAAACCCTGTGGGAGTTGGATCAAATACTGAAGTGCACAATTTGCAAAGCGAACATGACCTTAACAGATGGGCAACACCGCGAATGGTTTGTAGCCTCGTTAACACCGCATCTACAGAATGCACTATCGCAACAAAGGCTAACCACTCAAGTTGAGGCTTTATAAGTCACAATGAGATTGCATGAGACTCCAATACAAGATCCTAACCTGGGAGTACAGTAGATTCACGCGTAGTTGAAAAACTTGTAACTTGAGATGTAGAGTTTGAAACAAGATAGGATGGGTCGTCCAAAAGTGTGCGATGAGGTATGGCGCGTAAAGTGCAAGGGCCAGGGGCATGATAAGGACCACTGCTTAGTGTTCATGAATTACCTCGCGGGAGGAGGACCAATGCCATTGAGACCAGAGGCACAAGTAGCACCAAGCACGGTGCCTACATTATGGTGTGTGATTTCTCATATAGGAGGAAAGCATGCTACAGATAACTGCCATCTATTACAGAAGTATGCATAGAATTCACAACAGTTGTTCTGTAATTTCTATAGATCAGTAGGCCATGATGAGCACACCTGTAGAAGTTATGAGTTGATGATGGGTCGTACTCCTACCTACAGAGTTCAGGTCAAAACATGACCCCTTGACCAGAACACAGGGATGGCGCGAACCAGATTTCAGGGGTGCAGACAAGGCTGAGGTGGAATGGGAACAGGAAGAGGTCGCGGATAGTCGATATGTTACAATTGCGGAGGGCCAGGACATTATGCCCGCGATTGTACAAATCCAACAAATCCATCATGCTTGTATTGTACATTGTTTGATCATGAGACAAAGGACTGTCCAACACTGATAGCGAGGTTGCCCGATAAAGGAGCACTCTAACCTCCCCCGACTCAAAACCTGCAAATGATGAGGTCTGAGCCACGCGAGGAAGAACCTAATGTAAATATCATGCTCCGGAGTGGTATTACGATAGGGGATGACAAAAGCAAGTAGCCTGAATAAAGTACATGGGTTTGCAAGGCTCCAACGAGGGAACCAAAATTTGATTTGGAGCGTGCTAAGGAGACCTTCATGGAAGTTAAGAGGAGCTTCATCAATGCCTCCACTTCAGGAAGTAAAGACAAGCTGGAGCAAGAAATGGACCCATTGATGCTCACCATGTTCTTGGAGACATGCATGAAGCTGTTGAGCGACAACAAGGCTGTAAAGGGGCTACAAGAACTCATAACTAGATGTGATGGGACCGCGCCAGGAGAACGACGCGTAGTCTGGAAGCTTGGGAAGCACAGGACGTGAAGAAGAAGGGAGGTGAGATTGATCGCAAAGATCGGGGAATACAAGATGGACCAAGTGATTCTGGATCTAGGATTAGATGCAAATGTCATGCCAAAGCAGACATGGGAGCACATGGGCAAGCCTGCGCTGCAATGGTCTCCTATCCAACTACGAATGGCAAACCAAAAAAAGATCCTACCTATGGGAGATTGTAGGGAATCACAGTAGACATCGAAGGAGCAAGCACCCTAGCGGATTTTGAAGTGATAGAGATTGTTGATGAAACCAATCCCTACCCCATGCTATTGGGAATAGATTGGGCCACTGACATGAATGGAGTGATAAATATAAAGAAGCACAAGATGATTTTTGAGAAAAAAGTCTCTGCACATAGTGGTATCGTTATACCCCGTAGAAGGATCGCGCTACACAAAGCCAGTGTGCTACTACAACTATGACGATGATCTGGACTACATCTACAAGATAACCTCTCGGGAGCAAGATTGGGTAAATCCAACCACGGACGGTCGAATCTCATGGGAGCGCGAAAGCTCCTACACCTCAGATTCTGACGAGGAGATATAGCAATGGCAAAACCAATTACATGAGGTAACCACACTCAACTGTAACATGATGACAAGGTCATTGTGTTGTGTAGCAACAGAGGGACGAGATCTGCCTGTGTACGACGGCTTAGGTGAGGTGGATGATTTCCCGACCAGATTTGAAAGGTAAGTACCAGAACAACAGCGATTCAACACACTGAAATGGGTATTGCGAGCTACGCCCGCAAGGTGGTGGGGTACACACCAGAAGATTTTTGAGGACTCGTGCGAATGCATAAGGATGAGGTGCATGTAGTTTGGGAAGCCTCAGACGTGGTTAAAAGAAAAATATGACGGACAGGATGATCCACGTGTTCACCTCGCAAAATAGGCAAAGGTCTATGGGGAAGAGCCACGACCCGAGTGGGTGCAACTGTTTTTTCATACCCTGGACATTATACCCATGAATTGGTATATAGAAATGGAGCTTCGCCATGGCACGAACGAATGGGATATCTTGTGTGAAGGATTCCTGTTAACTTTCACGTTTGAGGATTGTTGGTGGGACACTATTGATGATGCGCTACAAGCAGTAAAAGCAACTATCTTTAAAATACCCCAGGAACCAATGGAAGTGCTTCAGCCTGAATGGGTGACCCGCTGAGCTGTGTGCTAGAGTGTTACAACGTAAACATTGAAGAAGATGATGAAGATCTGCGAAAAATTAACATTCCAGAAACTGAAGGCTATCGTAAGGTTCAAGGACCATTGATTGAAGACCCTGACATTGCCAGGCTAGTAAAAACGAAGCAGGTGAACATTGGTACAGAGGCCGAACCGAAGTATGCTTCGCTCGGTGAATACTGGGATGATGCCACGATGGATAAGGTCGCTGAGTTACTCTAGGAGTACCAAGACTTATTCTCGACCAAGATCACAGACTTAAAGGGGATCGTTGGCGATTTAGGGATGATGAAGATCACCCTAAAACCCGACATGAAGCCGGTTAAGCAGCAAACTTATCGCTTGAACCCGAAGTACAAGGAAAAGGTCCGCATAGAATTAGACAAAATGCTCGCAACTGGAATTATTGATCCGGTGGAAGAATCTGATTGGGTAAGCCCTATGGTAGTGCAAGAGAAGAAGCAAAAGGGTGAGATAAGAATACTAGTAGACCTCAGAAAATTGAATGATGCTTGTGTGCACAACCCATTCTCGACCCCATTCACAGATGAAGTATTGCAAAATGTTAGCGGGCAAGAAGCATATTCTTTCATTGGTGGGTTCTCAGGGTACCACCAAATCAAAATTGCACTGGAAGACAGGAGCAAGACCACCTTCGTGACTGAGTGGGGCTGGTTTCAATACACCGTCATGTCGTTTGGGTTAAAGAACGCACCAGCCATCTTTTCGCGCATAGTTGTCGCCGCATTCAAAGAATATATCCACAAATTCCTGGAGGTCTATTTGGATGATTGGACTATATTTGGATTGGTTAAGCATTACGTAGCAAGCTTAAGCTTGATGTTGGATGCTTGTTGACAACACCAAATCGCGTTGAACCTTAAAAAGTGTATGTTCCTCGTTCCCTTTGGGAACCTGTTGGGACATGTGATCTACAAATAGGGACTAATGGTAGACCCTGCGAACATTGCAATAATTCTGAATTTGGAAGCATCGTGTAGTGTTAAATAGTTGCTTGCTACCTTGGGACATATGGGGCACTACAGGAAGTTCATCAAAAGCTATGCCCGGATCACCGCACCAATGGAGAAACTGTTGAAAAGGATGTCACATTCTACTGGAATGATGACTGCATGCAGAGCTTGGATGTACTAAAATGGAAATTGGCCTTCACCCTAATCCTGGTCTTCCCAAAAAGGGATGTGGAGTTTCATGTCCATGTTGACGTGTCATGTATAACGCTGGGAGTGATGCTAACACAAGAGGGTGGAGAGGGCTTGGATCACCCTATCGCGTTCGTGATTCGCAGGTTATCCAAAGCAGAAAAGAACTATTCCACAACTGAATTCGAGGGTTTAGCTATGGTGTATGTGCTCCAAACATACCAGCACTATTTGCTAGGAGGACATTTCAAGATGTATACAGACCATTCACATACCAGCACTATTTGCTAGGAGGACATTTTAAGATGTATACAGACCATTCCGCACTGAAATACTTGGTGAATAAGCCTGCGTAGGGGGGGTGCATATGCAGGTGGCTCTTATTGTTCCAAGAGTATGACTTTGAGGTCGTGGTAAAACCTAGACGCCTAAACGCAGGACTAGATCACTTGTCGCATATTGAGATGGGCGAGGAACCTACTAGTTTGGAGGAAGGATTACCTACCACACAGATTTTTGTTGTGCATGTAGCGGACAGACACTTTGAAGATATAATCCATTTTCTAACAAAAGGGACTGTGCCGAAGGAATACTCTGTCCAGCAGAAGAAGGAACTAGTGGTGCGTGTGGCTGATTTTTCTGTCATTTCGGGGCACCTATACAAAATGGGAAATGATGAGATACTGCGAAGGTACATACCTGAATTTGAACAAAGTCAGATCCTCACAGAAGCACATGGGGGCACTGCAGGAGGACACTATGCAGGACGAGCGACCGCGCAAGGTTGTGGTGGCCAACCCTTCACCAGGATTCAAAAGCACACTACAAGGCCTGTGATATATGTCAAAGGATAGGTAAACAATCACAGAGGGACGAGATGCCTTTGAATCCACAAATGACGCCGCAACCCTTCAAAAAGTGGGTGATCGACTTTGTAGGACCTTTCAAACCTCAAGGAAAAATGAGCACACGATACATCATCACTGTGACGGAGTACTTGAACTCGTTGGGCGTAAGCGCAGCTGGTTAAAGACTGCATGACTACCACGGCTGCAAAGTTTTTGTTTGAGCACACGTTGACTCAATTTGGTTGTTCGAAAATCTTATTGAGTGATCACAGTACACATTTCCTGAACGAAACCATCAGCGTGCTAATAGAAGAGTTCCAGGTCTATCATCAGAAAAGCACACCGTATCATCCACAAGCCAATGGGACAGTAGAAGCATTTAACAAAACACTGGAGATTGCACTAACCAAAGTATGCAACGTGCAGCAGAGCGATTGGGACCTGCGTGTACTTGCAGTACTATGTGATTATAGGACAACATGCAAGAAACTGACAGGACAGACACTTTTCCGGTTAGTTTATGGCATGGAAGCTGTCATGACAATGGAGTGTATTGTACCTAGTCTACGCATAGTAGCGCTCACAAGTATGACGGACCATGAAGCTCTGGAAGAAAGACTTGCACAATTGGAAGAACTCGAGGAGGAACGGTTCTTGGCTGGCTTTCATCAATACGTGCAAAAGCAGTGTGAGAAGGCCTGGCACAATCGCCATATTAAGTTGCACACATTCAAGGTAAATTATTTAGTGTTGCTATATGGCAGTAAGTTTGATAAATTCCCAAGAAAGTTCAGAACGCATTGGCTGGGACCATACATTGTTAAGGAGGTCAGAGATGGAGTCACGGTACAACTGGTTAGACTAAATGGAGAGCCTTTCCCAGGCAAAGTGAATGGCAGCCGCTTAAAGCCCTACACGAGTGGCTCGACTATCTGACTAACCGGTAGAAGCACAATCTTTGCGCTCCAAGGATCCAGATAAAGGTGCGAGACTATAAACAAATGCAGGGGATACCGACACATTTGCAGAGAAGAAGTTCTGACACAGAGGTCTCAAAACAACGTATGTAGAAGAACCAACAAGAAGCAACTCAGTGTGCTGCTGACCTTGCCGTAGTTCGAGAATTGTTGGAGGAACTCCACGCAAAGATCTCCGCACCGACAGAGTGACTTGAGGGCGAGTCACGATGTTTGTGTTGGGGGCCTATTGGGCATGGAATCCCCCCCAAGGCATGTTTTCGGGCTTAAAGCCCAATTTTTGACCAAATCTTGTTGTAAAAGCTCTGCAAATTGCGGGCGTGGGGCACGAAAGTATGATAGAGTCACAGGGTTGTCCGCCCTAGTTTTGTAATGTAATGTTGGCTGGATAGACCTACCCATGGTCCACAAACCGTGGGATTGTATAAATAGAGTGAGGTTCTAAGTGTAGAAAATAATGAATAGCCAACAAAGAGAATAGAAGGATGAGAAGTCTAAGTGATTGAGTTGAAGTGTAAGGTGTGTCTGTGGGTCATAGAGTAGGAGAAGGCTCTGCAGCTAAGTGCGCAAAGACCTAGTAGTCTGCAGCTGAGTGCGCAGACCCCTTCAGCTGAGTGCACAAGGTGGGTCAAGTCTGTAACCTTTGGAGAATCAATAAAGAGAAGTTTTGCTATAATTCTATGTATCTTTTCTTAGTTTAATGCATGATTTTATATAATTTGCAAATATATTGTTTATTTACTGCGCGAACCTGTATGAATGTTTTGTATTGTTAAGTATAACTTAAGACATTTAAGTAGGCAAAGGTACTTAAATAACACTGTAAGATAAATAAGATCTCAGGTAATAGCACAAAGCATGGCACATCCCCTAGTTAGGGCTGCGTGAAGGCAGGGTATCAGGCCATGAGGAACTGAAGGTGCGTGAATCCATCTGTGTGAAGGAACAACCAAAGGACCAGTGGAACCTCTTAGACATCTCAAGGTTGCGGAAACCTGGTTCTATCACCCTCCCATACTACTTCGGGTGAGAGCTTAGTCTGCTCTCCGTAGACTGTTGTTGAAAGGGCCAATAGTACAGGGATTTTTTTGGCTAATTAACTCCGAACCTGGGTCAAACCCCAACAAGCCAATAGGTAGTATACCACATCCACCTCCATTAAGGCTTGATGAGATGCTAGCCATACAGTTCCCCCCTAGCTCCTCGCAGATACCCCATCCTAGGATATGTTGGTCTATTTTTAATTCTAATTCTAAAACATAAATTTAAATTTAATTTAAATCAGAATTTTTTTCTACTTTAAAGCTTACTTATATTTTATTTAAGATTTTAATGTAGATAAGTTTTTTTAACTTAACATTATCTAATTTAAGTGACAACATCTCCTCCATAGTGCAAAATCTTCTAACATTATCTAATTTACATGACAATATCTCCTCAATAATACAATGTAAAATGCCTCTTGGCACAATGAGTTTACTAAATAATGATAAATGGATTTTATTTTGCTTATAAAAAACATTATATTAACAACCAATAAAATCTATCTTAATTCCAAATATATTAAGTACAAAGAAAAATATAAATGGGATGCACAATAATAAGTATTTAAATAGCCTTGAGAAATACACACATAAATCTCACCATTGATATTGTGAGTTGATTAAAAAAAATGTCAAAAATAATGCCCAACAAAATTATTTCAATTTGTTTTCCAATAATTAAAATAATTTAAGTTTTTGATGCTATTACAAAAATGTTTATTAATTTTAAGTAAAACAGTAAATCTATAATATATTATTTTTAGTTTGGTATAATGCTTTATATTGAATTGGGATATTAATATTGATATTATATATATGAAATAGCATTACAATCTCTTAATATTAAACTATAAAATGTATGTCAATTTTTTCAATATAAAGATTAAAGTATAAATTATTAATAATTTGTTTTATATGTATTGATGTAAAAATATAGTTATTATTTTTATATATGAAAATGGCTTTAAAGGGAACATTGAGTAGATTATATAATTTACCCATGTTTCTCCACCCCATTCTTATATCTTGGGCTTCATTGAGTAAGACATAGCCACCCAGCAAGTGCCCGACCCAGGTTTCCCCACTCCCATTCTTATACCTCGGGCTTCATTGAGTAAGACATAGCCACTCAACAAGTGCCGAACCTAGGTTTCCCCACCCCCATTCTTATACATAGGTCTTCATTGAATAATAATAACTCTTTTTATATGCTTAATAATAGCAATCAAGATGATGATAACGACGACGACGACGACGACGATGATGATGATGATGATGATAAAATTCATTAGTTTTTAAAAATGTGATTAATCTTTCCACCAAGACCTTTGATCCTTCTATTGAAAATGCAACAAGATGATGGAGCTTAGTGAAAAGAAGTCGGCTTCACTAAGTGGGCCCGCAGGCTATTTTTGGCGCAAAGTCTATTTTTAGACTATGTCTATTTTTAGACATATGGATCATGGTCTATGAGTTGCAGGATGCTATTTATGGATGATTGGTCATGTTGGTAAAAATAGATGGACCTCTATTTTTAGACATATGGGCGGAGTCTATTTTTAGACTGCCAGTCAAAAAATAGAACAGTCGAATATTATTAGCTCTTAATAATATTTGGACTATAAACATTATCTTATCCTCTTGCAACACTTCAGTTCGAGCTACGGATGTGGCACATGCCACTGCCAGAAGGAAATACGCTTTTCCTATGGGTTAGTTGAGCTATTGCATGATGGACTTCAGTGAGAACTTAAGTGATTGAGTTTGGTGGAGTTGATTGAGGAGTTGATGGAGTTATGTTCAGTTTGACTTAGTTGAACTAGTTGTATTTAGTCTAACTGACAAATACACTAGTGATGAGTGGTGTGAATTAATTATTAATTAATTCACTAATTATTAACTCATAAATCAACTAAAGAATACATCAGTTAACTCAGTGCATGGACAGTTCAGTGGAGACAAGTGTTAGAGGTGGGTGAAAGGGTGAGACTACTATTAGTTGTGACTATAGTTGTGGATGAGATTTGCACAATCATTGATTGATATTTCCAATGAGGATTGTACAGTACAAGCCAAGGGGATTTGAACTTGGATCTGATCTATTCTCAACTTGGATTGCGTAGTAGAGGCAGGCAAATAGTGGAGGAGATTTGAACCCGTGACTTATTCAGATCTGAGCTAGTTTGTGTGTAGCATGTGGAGATAGTATTGAGTACTTGTGAGGAGTATTGTACTATGTATTGTTACATGTTCTCTATCATTATAATATATAGATATTTGGGGGTTTTCAGATGTATGCTTTCCCCATTACATACTGTGTTGATATGTGTGATTGATGTTTCAATGTGCGCATATGATTGTTTTTTTAATTCCGCAAATTGATGTCAATGGTAGAGGAGGTTATGTATTATGCATGCATTCTGCAAATAGTGTATAATTAGGATAAATTCTGTGAATAAGTGTTATATTATTCAAATTTCTACATCATCCATGGCGAGCAAACTTTTCTTTAGATTGAGAGAGATGCCTTACTTCCTACATCGCTGAAACACAATCTTCAAATGATAAAGGTGATCTTTATCTGAATTAGAGAAAATTGTCAAGTCATCAAGATAAACAACTAGAAAAACATCTTTTTCATTATCAAATGTGATATCCATCACTTGCTAAAAGGTTGCACTAGAATTTTTCAATCCGAAAGGCATCTTTGCATAATGGAAAGTTCCCCACGAAGTGGTGAACGTTGTTTTGTCTCGATCATCCTCATGGACCAGAATTTGGTTATAACCTGAGTAAACATCTAGTAGCGACATGCGAGATGATCCAAATACTCTCTGAAGTATGTGATCCATCTTAGGCAATGGATAGTTGTCTTTCAAGGATACTTTGTTCAAATTTCTAAAATCAATACATAGCCAAATCTCACCTGTTTTCTTGCGCACAGGAACCAAATTTGAAATCCAATCTGAAAACCTTATGGGGACTATGATACCGGTTTGTACAACTAATTCAATTCCTTCTGAATTGAGGGCAACAACTTTGGATTTATTATTCTCAGCTTCTGATGAAATGGCTTTTGATTTGGTTTAATTGGGATGACATGCTGAATTCTACTTGTACCATATGACTTCAAATCTGAATAATCCCAAGCAAATACATCGGTAAAAGAGGATAAAAAACTGATATACTTTCCTTTTACCTATGGAGGCAACACCTTTGATAATTTTACCATCTTAGAATTTTCAGTTGATCCAATGTTCACATCCTTAATTCCTTTCTAGGTTGGCAGCAAGCTTGGTTTTCGTGCCACATCATCATGATTGAACAACTCCTCTAAAGGTATTAGACCTTTAGGAATGATGTTGTCCTTGAGCTACAAAACTTCCATCTGATTGACTTCTATATCAGCCTCACCATCATCATACTCCACATCAATAGAATTGTCTTTGAATTTACCTTCGTTTTGCAGAAATTCATCGATCTCATCATCATCTTGAAACACTTGCCAATACCTTTGATTGTCAGGGACAGTTGGGTGATGCTTCACATGAATCTCAAACTTGTTGTTTGATTTCATTGGGATTTTCAAATTACTTGCTACTGTTTCAAGCGAATCAGCAATGACATTCTGAGCATGGGGGACACATGTCAAGGTGCAATATGAAAATGCTTTCAAGATATCCAACACTGCATTGCGGTAGGCCCACATTTGAGGATGCTTAGCTTGATATTCCCCTTTCCCCTGCTTGATAACTAACTTGGAGTCGCCATACACTGAAATCCTTTTGGCATTCAACTTTCTAAGAATTTTCAAACTAGCAATTAAAGCTTCATATTCAGCCTCATTGTTTGAACAATCAAAAGCTAGTTTATAAGAACAGACCCTTACATTTCTTGGCACTTTGTTTGGGGAAAAAACAAGGTTGCGTATCCAAATGCCAATTCCAGCACCTTCCCTTCCTACCACGCCATCAAAATCCATGCTCCATAGGCCTGCTTCATCCTCTTCCAAATGCTGAAATTCTATTTGTTTTGTTTCTCTTCTTTGTTATCCTTCAATATGTTGCTGCTGTCAGAAGGCTGATTGCTCAGCGGTATTATCAAGTCTTTTCCTTTCTTTCTTTAAAACTTCTCTGAAATTTTCAGAGATCTCGGGAATGTCTTCTACGTCAACTACTTGGCTATTTACATCATTAAAGGTATTTGAATACAAAACAAATGATTCTAAATCAGTATGTACATAGTTGATTGGATGATTTACCGACTTCTCCTTGCTAGTGATCATGTACTTCATCTTTTGTTCCTGGTATAGTTTCCTCATTTGACCAAACATAGGAATGGTAGCATAGGAGAATTCAAGTTGCATTGTCCCTTTAATATTTGCTCCCCGAGATCTGGAAAGAAGCATGCCAAATCTAGGAGGTATATCTGCTACAACCACATCCATCAAAACATTTTTAGCTGGAATTTGATCCAAACTGACCACCAAATCCTTGATAAGGCCAACGCACCTTACTCTACTGGAATCGAAAGAGTAAAGGTCATGATAATTTCTTGTAATATCCAATCCCAACTTCTCCATAATGGCCTTAGGCATGAGATTATGAGAGGCTCTGGAATCAAACATAGCATTATGCAACACAAAGTCATGCACCCTGAGACTGATGTAGAATGGAGCTACATCACTATCTTGAGACTGACCTTCCACTGTTAGACCAAAATTCAACTTAGGACTATCATCTTCCACGTTCACCATATCAGATGATAGATCTAGATTCAAAATTTTCGACACCTAACCTTTGTAATTACTGTTCTTCATCAACTCAGTCAAAGGAACAGATATTTTTAATTTGGCGATTTCATTTTCTAAGTTAAAAACTGAAACTTTTTCTACCTCTTTCTTTGAAACATCATTCTTTTCATTTTTCTCCTTTGACATACTCGGCTGATTGGATCTCTCATTTGCTGATGGCGTTTTGCTGGTGGTAGGATCAGCGATTTCTTTTCCCTTTTTCTGCACAATGGAAGGATCATTCTTTGACGCTACTGCCTCCTTCCTTTTCTTTGGATTTACGTGCACATCTCTACTTCGGAGTGAATATTGTCGCTGTTGAGCTGACAAAGCATTCATGTATCCTCTTTGGTACTCATTGGACTCTTCCTCAAGAACGGTTTCATTTGCCAAAATGAAATTTTCATCTCTTTGTTCAGTTGAATTCTCGGATTACTCATCATCTTCAGTGATGAAAATTGGCATATCATTGGGTGTAAAGAAATGATTTTCTTCCCCAATCACATTCTCCTCTTCATCTGATTCCAGACCATGTACAAAATTCTGTTGTAAGGCTGTCTGCACCTGCTACTGTGCTGCTTGATCTTGGGCTCACTGCTCTCTTTGTTTGATGCTAAATTGTGGCTGCTGCTGACCACGAAAGTTAGGACTTCTGACTTGTGGTTCAGGCTTGTCAAGTTTCAATCTATCAAACATTTGCTCCACTTTCTGAAGCACTTGATCTAAAGTGGAAGGCTCTTCCTTTATTGTGACTTTCTTTTCAGCTCTCGCTCTAGCTCTTTTGGAAAGAAAATTTTCTTCAACGCTGACTGCAATCTTTTGCATGTCTTCCAAAGTGGCCATATCTCTCTCTCTTAGTTGATAGGCCATATCAGCATCAAAACCATCTGGAAACTTAATCAAGCCAACCCCATAGGTTGCTTTATATGATCAGGAATTTCATTTTAAACGGAGTTGAATCTAATACAATAATCTTGGACAAACTCACCAACATTCAGCTTGATGTGCTCGTATTCGGAAAGGATTTGAAGAGGATTTTTCTTGACTTCCCAATGATCTAAGAATTGTCTTTGCAGATTGGCCAATGTAGTGATACCTGCAGCTGACAAAGCTCTGAACCATTTCCTTACTTCACCACAAAATGTTTGTACAAACCGTCTCATTGTCATATTTTCTGCATCAATCTCATGAAGGTTGAAGAAATCTATCATCCTATCCACATGTTGCTGAGCTGTAACACTGTGAGGAGTGCCATCAAACAAAGGAATTTTTCTTTGATAATCGGGGAGCATATCATCCAAATTATAAGGCAGCACAAGGGGTGCAAAATGAGTAGCCATGGATCTCGGTGGATTCGGTCTTGGGGATGTTGGGGGAGTGGGTGCAACTGATGTATGGGGTGTATGAGTAGGTGTGTGTGGAGGCGAAGCAATTTTGGATGTTTGAGGAGTAGAAGGAGTAGACAGAGGTGATACTACTGTAGAATTTTGATCAGAGATAGTAGGCTGCACAGGGATGGTGGGAATGAATGGAGTTTCGGTGGGAATTTTGGAGCTAGATGCAATTGCGGAAGATCCAAGGGTTGCAGATGCAGTTTCTAGGAAATCAGTGATATTCGAAGCCATGATTGAAGTCTATAGTTGTTTCAAGAGATAATCATCAATTGACTTATTGGCCCTTTTAGTTTCAAGATCTGCAACAAACTTTGGATTTAGGACAGTAGAACCAACAACACTTTCAGATTTTGTTTCAAACAATGACATACTAAACTATTCGTCAAACTCAAGCTCGTCAAGATACTCAAAGACTACAGGACATGAATGAGATTTGAACACGAGAATTATAGATCTCTCTTGATGAAGGATTCATGGAATAAGATTGGGATTCTTGTACACAGGAGGGAGGTCTAGATCTGGATTAGCTTTGGTATATCTTCTGGAAGCCAGTGTGCCATTATTTCCAAGAAATCAAATGGACATTAACAACTTGTTCAACCTATCAAATTCTAAACTTATCATCCAAAGCTTAGAATTATCAGATGTACTGGTGTGAGTTGCAGGTTAGATATTCTGTTTATAATATTAGACTAGAGATTGACTGAAGTAGCTTTTATCTACTCGCGCTAATGCAAAGCAAAAGCTTTTTGAAGGCTACTTGGCTAATCTTCAGACTCCGTTTGTAGTTTATAAAATGAGGAAAAATGACAAACAAACAATTTGATTCCCCAGTGAGTCACCACTATGTTAGGGCCTAAATCTACCTTAGGCTGAAAAAGGTAGGCTCCAGGGCCAACATCAAACCATGCTTAACCTGGTAGCTAGCCCTACCAGGTCAAGAGAGGGCTCTCTCCGGGTTAATATCAACGAATTATGATCACTAAAGGCTTGATATGACTGATTTAACTACTAATATTAGGCTAGGTATAGGTTCAAAGAAGTTTTATTGAATAAAATGATGTGTTTGTGGGCTCTAATGGAAAATAAAATTTTGGGTGTAGGGAATGAGGCTCAGTCTTGGAGAGGTCTCAATGGGGAAAGGTAGGCAACTGTATTTGGCACTCTAAATCAAATGAGGTGGATGGGTTAGATAGAGGAGGAGTTG
The DNA here is from genome assembly GCA_000404065.3 of Pinus taeda. Classification (NCBI taxonomy): domain Eukaryota; kingdom Viridiplantae; phylum Streptophyta; class Pinopsida; order Pinales; family Pinaceae; genus Pinus; species Pinus taeda. The sequence goes on from APFE030497004.1 coordinate 99,856, forward strand.
AAGAGGGAAAGAGAAGCCATGGATCCTCTCCAAACAGTTGAAAACATCAAGAAACTAAAGCAAACTTCAAGTAGTGCACTTCAATTTCAATGTATTCTACTTACACTCTTATTTGATTTAGCTGAGAAGAAATAAGAGAGAAAATGACATACATAATACATAAGAAAATTCACAAATACATAAGAAAGCAATGTACCAAAAAAAAATGCCACAGGGATCGCAAAGAGTGTTGCAAACCTTGGTCTCAATTCCTTAGCCAAAATACTGATATGTGTGTACAATGAAGCTCCTTACTTTCTCAAGAGTCCAACCATGCTAATGACTAAAAAAATACATAATATAGACAAACCATAGCTCATCCTAGCCTCTAGGGATCGAGCTCACATGTTTAGGATCTGTTCCAACTAATTCTAAACTAAGAACTAGAAATCAGGCAGTGGAACAACATGCCTCTAGAAACAAGGGAACTGATTCATTTAGTTTCAAACAACTTTTTAACAGATGAATCTACCTTCCTAAGTGAAAATTTGACATATTTACATCATGATCCATCAATGTACATGAAATTACATCACAATTTTGAAAATAAGAAGATGAAAAATTCAAACTGGCAAAAGTTGGGTGAAAAACAGACCGTTCCTGGTAAAACTGGGCCAAATTTCCTCTATGCATCGCACCTGATTCTCTATGCATAGCGCCTGTTTGGAACCACTTTTGGAGGCCTTTCCGATGTCCAAATTCACTCCAAGTGTGCTTGCTGGAAAGGTCTGCTTGTCTGCTTTCCAACCAAGGTATAATTTTTCAATTTGGCCTTCATTTTCCCCAAAAATCAAATCTCCCAAGACTACTTCCTATGTGTCAAAATAGGGGTAGTAAGGTCATATTTTGAGTGTTTTTGACCTTTTTGAGGGCTCAAAACCTGTCCAAATTTCTTGGGCGTTGGTAGGCAAGCATATTTTTCCATGCCAAATCCAAAAATTCTAAGTGTTTGTGATTTGGAGGCTCCCATCAAAAGCGAGCGCCATGTGGTGTGGCGCATAGAGCAGAAAATCCTGTTTTTTGTGCCAAAAATTTCAAAAATGCAAAAAGTGCCCCAATTTTTTTGAAATTTGGGCTAAGTCTTCTCCATCAAACATGTTGTTGGGCCAAGGAAGCCTCAACCAATATCTGAAGGCGATCATGCTCCTTTCGCCTCTTTGATGCTCTCTTCAATTTTGCCTTTAAGCTCCTGATTCTCGCCTTGCAAGCTTTGTTTCTCTCCATATAATGATATGCCATATGTCTCAACAATTCCTTCCCCTTGTTGGCCTTCTCCAACAATCTCTCTAAGTGGATATTGACTCTTTCGAGCCAAGACTCCTGATCAACATTGATTTGTTGCTCGATTGAAGTGAACTCCACCCTCCTCCTTTGGGCAGCTTAGCGATGCTCCCGAATGTTTCGCAACTCCATGATCACTTGTTGATCTTCAAGTTATTTATTCTTTTGCTCCAAGTACTTTATAATCCACTTAGCCCTCTCCAAGTTGAGGGACAAGGCTTTGATGTCCACCTGCTGCTCTTGGATGATTTCTTTGAGATTTGTGCTTTGTGGGCCCACATCTGTATCATCATCCTCAATGAGAATAAAGTCACGCTCACCTGAAGGCCCCTCATCCTGTAATGGCCTCTTGCCTTTGTCCTAAACCTGTGGTGCTGACGACGAAAGCAAGACCCCTTCCACCCTGAGTGGAGATAATACTCGCTTGGCTGCTGCGAAAAACCATCTAGTGCCTTTTTGATAAGTGATAAACACTGGCATAATAGCGGTCTGTGTCTTATGACCCTCGTGCTGATAAGAAGGTCTACCTGTCTCATGCAAAGCCTTTGAAGGTCCCTGAGGAGCTCTGAAAAACTCATGAGAAATGAAGTCCTCCCAAGTGATGCCCTGCAAGTCAAGCTGATGGATGACCACAATTTTTATGAGAGAAAAATGATATATACTGTTGAACTGTTGCTGAGGAGTCTTGTGCTGCACTAGAGTGGTCATCTTTTCAATATTTCAGCACATGAAGTAAGGGATGTTCATCATCCTCACCCTGGTAAAATGCATCAGCAGCCGAATATGGTAGGCATATAAACGGGAGAACTAGCCCTCACAACTGAAATACTTCATAATCAATTTTACTAAAGGAGCATATGAATCTTTGAGGTATCAAAAAGGAAAAACTCTCTTGACCTGACTCAAATAACCAGGCTTGATGTATGGTTCATAATGTTGCCAGTCAATTCGATGCCTCTTGTTCCATTGCTCTCCAATGTTAGGAATACCGGTTGCTAGTGAAATATATTATGGTGTTAATGTGAAACTGACACCAGCTAGAGTGGCTTGACCATCATGTAAATGTAGCACAAACAAACAAGCCAAGTCATGATGAAACTAAATGCTAGCAACCTTCTCACAAAATTCATAGCAGGACTAGTGCTGAAAACAAGTGATGGCAAGAGGGCAGGCATGTAATTCAACAAGAGTGGTTGGTTCTTCTCTAATATGTTTGCCACCTCTATGAGGCCTCCTGGGTGCATCTGCCTCTGTAGGTGAGTCAGTGTGTGTCTCCTCTTCATAACCATATGAGGGATCAGATTCCATTTCTGCTAGAGGGTGAACTGTCTTGGAGCTGCCTTAATGAGAAGCAAGTAATTGTGATGTTTTTTTACTTTTGCCACCAAGGGAAAAGTGATATGAGGGACTGTGGAGGTTGGAAACAATGAGGGATTTAGGGACATATGGGACAAGGTTTAGTTAAGGGAATAGGGAATTAGACAATAATTTGGGAGCTTTTAGTATAGGACTAGGGTTTGGGAATTTGTATTTGGGATTTTGGGAAATGGGAATTGGGATATCGGATTAGTGAATTTAGGGATATGTGAGTTTAGGGAATAGGGAAATGAGGAAAAATGGAGTGAGGGAGTAGAAAGGTGGACTTGGTGGCTAAATAGTCAATACAAACCCTAGGCAGCAATTTTCTTTGAGAGATTTGAAGAGATAGGGTTTGATTTCTTTTTAAACAATCACCATAAGACAACCACCATAAACTTTGTAGAAAAATCTTTTACTAGCCAAAGGGAGGACTGTACTTACTTATACACTGTAAGATTTGGGTGATTTTGGTGTTTTGGAGAAGTTGCTGAAGATTTTGGGCTTGCTGGCTCTATGTGCCACACATCAAACCCAATGCGTCGTGCCCTGTGTATGCATTACGCCTATGTAAATTTGAACTGGGGATTGCAGCCCAATGTGTTGTGCCTGTTATGTGTGCCGCACCAGTTGCCCAATGCACTGCGCCTCTGTCTTGGGGCGATCTTTCACCAACTTTGTCTTAATTTCTCACTAACGCGACTTTGATTTGCCCAATTTTGTCTTTGAGTGCAAACGAGCTTTTCAAATTGAAGAAATGGCTTATATACAAGGAGTCTTTAATTTTTTGGTTTGCAAAACCCACTTTTACAATGTTTTGACAATGACTTTATTTTGAACTCTGTTTTGAACTTTTTCACCTTATTAGAGCTTATGATGAACTGAATGACCTATGTTTAATTTTTTTTGTAGGGGGTTGGAGCTATTGGGGCTAGGGAAAGTGACTAGGGTTACAGATGAAATGATTACATATGAAGAAAATAAAATTACGTGAATTTGTATAATAAAAGTCAAATTACTCTGTTTTTCCTCAAAACAGAGTTTTGAGGAAAGACACATCTCTGAACACTTGATTACAATATTTATTGATGCTGGAACCTCCTCATGTGCCTGCTGGTTGTTATTGGACATTTTGAAACCCTTTTTGATGAAACCCTAATGAAACCCTAGACCTATTGACAATGAAACCCTAAAAAGACTTTTGCAATCTTAAAGACAAAAAGGTGACTGAATATGATTTTGATGAATAAACATGAGCTAGTAGGTATAGGACATGAGGGAAAAAGTAGGAAAAACCACTACCGTCAGATGATTCATTCACCTAATGGAATGTAGCTGACTGGGCGGGACACCTACTATGCAATGCAACAAGAGGATTTGATCTCTGATGGAGGGATGAAGATACCGACACTAACACGTGGAAAGTGGTGCAATGTAACATATGATAGGGTCATAAGAGGTTTTCAAGACTCTAGTTGAATGGGTCTTGAAGTTGCACATGGTATTGGGTGACAAGAGTCAGAAGGAGATCCATGGATTGGGATTTGTTCCATTCAATATAGAGATAGGATGAGTGATGTGTTTCCAAGATGTATTGTTTGTACCAAGACTCAAATATAGCATGATATCTCTGTCGGTGATCAATAAGTTAGGTGAGTGTTGTGAGTAGTGATGATGATGATGATGATGATGGGTTACTTCCCAATATTGGAAGTACCTCCCTTGCAAAGCGGGAGTGTTAATTTTTGTAGATTGGGAGGAACGACAATCCCTAGGGTTTGGGGTTTGGAGGGTAGAGCACCACAAGAGTCACTCATGGGCTTCGAACCTAAGGTTGGGGTTTTGAAGCCATCGTGATTTGGGCCAAAACCACAGATCATTTTGGACATCTTATGGGATGAGATGATAGAGGGTGGAAAGGAGAATCCAACACTTTGGGAATCATTGATTTGAGTTGTCCTTAGTGAGATATGAATTTTGAATGAAATTGTGGGTTAATGGGGCACTAAATGGAGGTCATCTTGACAATTTGAAGTGACACAAGTTGTGTATTAATACCACATATAATTGCATATATATGAGTGACATTGGAGGTCACTTCACATCCATCCAAGGGCATCAAATGTCATCATAAATCTCTGAAATAAGCCGAAATCAAGAAGGGGATAAAATGTGGGAATAAATGATTTTTCTAGAGTTAAATTGTATCCAAAAAAAGGCCAAGGTGCTACAACATGACATCCAAAAGTCTGGAGGTAATTTCTGGGTTGTTTGTGTATGACTAAGTGTTGATTGCAAGTCTGAATTGAGTGTTGAAGACAGTCGCTTGGAGAGAAGGAGTTATGGCTTGTTTGAAGGTTGGTTTTGTGTGGGTTTTACCTCTATTCATAAGGTCACAGAAGATTGGAGTAAGCCATAGGACCTACTATCCCTAGAACAAGGATCCGTGATGGTATTAAGGGATAAAAAGAAGTCTCAAGGAGCAGTGGAATAGAGGAGGAAGCTCATGAAGAAAAGTCACAACAATTAGGGAGATTTTGGTGGAGAAAAGAGGAGTTATGGCAGCAAACTATCATCACTAACTAAAACCAAAATCAACTGCAATCAAACATACCTAAGAACAAGGTATGTATTGGTGAATTTTCGGTTGTTTTGATGCAAGGGATGGTGTCCATGTGTGGACATAATTTTTAGAAGCCTGTGGGAGCCATTTGGAGGACTTGTCTTGATGGTTGAAATTCCCTCCTAGGAGAAAATATTGCAGTGATTGGATTGGGTTCTATTTGAATAGTGGAGGGTACCGTGTTGGCTACCTAAAGTAGCCCTTTACAAGAAATCAGAAAGTGACATTTATAGCTAAAGGTTGGGTGAAGATTGGAGCCTAATGTGCAACACTTTGATGGACGAAAGTGATTGCTAGATTGGTAGATTGGAGCTCAGGTGTTGGCTAGCCTAGAAGAGAATATTAGATCATATCGTGTTCATTGTAGCAGAAGAAACTTGTAGTAGCATTAGGTAGAAGCCCTCATAGAGACTCTATGTGTTGTCCTTTGATGGACTAAGGGGCAGCTAGAGATCAGAACGAAAGCGAAGGATCGATGGGACAAGATATAACATAGAGGTTGCAACGATATTGTCATTCTATATTGTATTCCATAAATTGTTGTATTATTCATATTGGTTTAATATAACGAATATTGGGTTTTACATATTTATACAATATTTTGTAAAAGGTTGTCTATAATTATGCATGTGTGATTTACTTCTTTATAGTTTCCGTTGTGAAAAGTAGTTCTATTGAGATTCTTAGTTTGGTAGTTTCAATGATTTTAAGATTCTATCCTAGACCCAAGATCATGTAAATTCAATAAGTTGGAGAACTTGTTGTTGATGCCCAATGTGATCTTACACTGCTTAACCTTAGAGTTTTCTCTTAAAGGTGATGTAATGGACAATGGAAGATATCCATAAAGTTCCACAAATCGGGTCACTTTTGTTGTAGTATGGAATGAAGTGTTAGACCACCATTAAGCTAGAGGTAACTCAACCCATTGTGTGCCTTCATCAGATACAAAGAAATGAAGATATCCTTCCAAAAGAAAATTCACTGCCTCAGTTTTCCCATCAGATTAAGGATGAAAAGATGAGCTGTGAGCTAATTGAGTACCAAGGCAAAAAAATAATTTTGTCCAAAATTTTCCAGTGAAAATGGGATCTTGATCACTTACAATAATATTTGGTTTTCCATGTAGCTTTTGAATGGTTTCCATAAATGCAGTAGAAACTGTACTAGCTTTAAAAGGATGATATAATGCACAAAAGTGTGCATACTTGGTAAGTATATCAAATACCACCATGATGACATGCTTTCCTTCGGACTTGGGTAAACTTGTGATAAAATACATTGTGACCTCCTCCCAACACTGATTTGGAATGGAAACAAGGCTGTAACGAGCCTGGGATCTAAATTGTCTCAACTTTATTTTGTTGGCAAACCAAATATTCTACCACAAAATTCTAAATATCATATTTAAGGCCATCCCAAAAAATTCCTTCTTGACCTTGTGGTAAGTTTTTAAAAATATTTAGTGCCCTCCTAAAGGAGAGGTGTGCAATTCCAAAAGAATCTTTTATTTCAGTTGGGAATTCTCCATAGATATAAGCGACATTTGTACCATAATGAGTCATTTTTCCAAATAAATGTATCAGATGTACTGTGATCTTGTTGCAACTTTTGAATGAGCGTCCACACCTCTTCATCATTCTTCCATTCCTCCCTTGATTCATTTATACAGTTAGGTTGGATAATAGAAATGGTATAGAGAAATTATTCCACATCCTCATCCCTTCTTGAAAGTGCATCTGCAATGACATTTTTCTTCCCTCTTTTGTAGATGACTTTAAAGTCATAACCTGCATATTCCACCTCATGTACCCTAAAGAAACATTTGGATGTTTTTGCATAAAATTGTTTCTCGTCCAATAGTTTGAGCACCCTGTCAACATGTTGGACATGATCCTTCGAAGACTTGTTATAGATTAATATATCATCAAAAAACACTAACACAAATTTTCCAAGGAAGTGTTTGAAAATGGAATTCATCAAACCTTGAAATGTGGAAGGTGATTTAGTAAGGCCAAAAGGCATGATCAAAAATTCATAATGACCTTCATGAGTTTTGAAAGGATTTTTTAGAATGTATTCAATCTTCATTCTAATTTGATGATGTCCAGAAATAAGATTCAACTTGGCTAAGTAAATGTCTCCATGTAATTCATCCAACAATTCATCAATGACAGGAATGGGAAATTTATCCTTAATAGTGAGCTTGTTGAGCTCCTATAATCCAGACACATACACCATGATCCATCCTTATTTTGTACCATTACAACAAGAGCAGAGAAATAACTTTAGCTAGGTTGAATTATACCTGCCTCTAGCATTTCTACAACCATATGTTCAATTTCACTCTTTTGGGCATAGGGATATCTATAAGGTATGATGATTGGAGGAACACTTCCTGGAATCAAGTGAATATCATGATCATGATTACGAATAGGTGGGAGGCCTTTGGTAGTCTCAAATACCCATGAATGATTGTCCAATATTCTTTGGAGATATGGATAAACATACGATTTTGATGTTTGAACATCTAATGAGCGTAATTGTGCAATTATACCTCATTGTTCTTTCCTAAAAAGATTTTTCATGCCATTAGAGCTGATTATCTTCCCCGTTTTCCATGTGACGCCCCTTAAGTCAATTTCCTTTCCTTCCCAGGAAAATTTCAAGAAATTTTCTTGAAAAATAAAAGCTATCTTGCCCAAAGATTGTAACCATTGGACTCATAATACAACATCAAGACCACCCATTGGAATGGAAAGCATTGGAATATTCAATACATATTCCCCCATGGTTAGATTTATATTATGGTTCTTCCCTGAAAAATTTATATTTACTCCATTTGCAACTGTCACTTAACACTCTGGTGTTGGATATAGAAATAAATTCAATTCCTTGGCTATCTTACAATGAATAAAATTATGGTTACTACCAGAATCTATCAATTTTATTACCTTTATTTTCGTGATATATCCTTCTATATTGAGAGTTTGAGGAGTGGTAATTCCTACCAATGCATTACAATATATGGTAGGATTCATTTCTTATTTCTCTAGGGTTGGTTCCTAGTGCGTATCATCTTCTTTTGATTTTTCTTGTTTATTTTCTTCCTCCTCTTCACAATCTATGTAGAATAATTTATTCTCAACACACTTATGACATTTAGTGTATTTTCTATCACAATTGTCACAAAGCCTTTTTGCTCTTTTTTCCTCCAGTTGTTGTGGTATCAACCTTGTAGGTTGTGGGAGGATAGGAGTAGAAACACTTACATCTTTATGGTTATGAGTAGTAGACTTCCTTGTTGCCATAATTTTTATTTCAAATTTTTTTCCACCTTGAATGCCTTTTCCAATGAATTAGTTTCCCAAATACAGACGTCATGTTGGATGTTATCATTTAAAGTCCCTATGAATACATAAATCCTATGATCCTCTGGAATATTATTTACCTTGATATTCAATCTTTGGAAGTCCTCAATACGCTCCACCATTGAACCCTTTTGTTTGAGATTTATCAATTGTGTAAAGAAGGTATCACTCTTTATATCCCCATAATATTCTACAAATTCTTCTGCAAAAATTTCCCAAGAGATAATTGATTTGTGAGAATGAATCCATTGATACCACACAAACAGATTTTGTTCTAAATATAAAGATGCAATGTGTAACTTTTGTGTTTGAGTCACATCATGTAGATCAAATAATTGCTCCATCTGAAGTATCTATGTTACTAGATCCTTGCCATCAAACTTCCTTATATCTATCTTTGGAATGTTCTTGGTCTTCAATCCAATGTTAGAGTCTATAAAATCATGATTCAAATTCTTTTTGTTCTCATCATGAGTTTCATGGAATACCTTGTCACCATTAGGAAGCATTTATTATAGAAACTTTGTCAAACCTTCCATTTTTCTTTTTAAACCATCCTTCAAACCTTCCATTTTAATTTCCAAACCATCCTTCAAAAATTTTGATGAGTCCCATCAATAGGTACATTTTGAATGTCAATATTCCATCCTCTAGCCTTAAAACTATCCTTCTCTTACATTATTCACATTTTTTGTTATATTATGCTTAGTAAGAGGAGTAAAAGGTGTTTGTCATATTATGTGGACTAAAGTGGTTTAACTGCAGGAAAATGAACCATTTTTAGGCTATTAATATGTAGGGGCTTGATGGATACATCTAGGAGAGAATCTAGGGGGTTTGTCCACCTTTTTAACTCCCTAAACTTGGCTTGGGATGACAATATCCTCTTTTGCCAATTCGAGTTCATTGGCAGTCGTGTGACTCCTAGTGCAAGTGAAGATCAAGAGGTACAAGATCAAACATTTTCAAGATCAAGGAGGGAACCACTCCTACTTTCAAAGGAGTTTCTTCAGCTTCCCTTTTTAATAAATAAACTAGAAGAAGAGCTCATTAGGATTCAAATTTTTTGTTTAGCTAGGTTTAGCTATTGAGCTTCACGATTGACATTGATATTGTCAACTTTTATGTGATGTATTAGAACTAAACTTTTTGATAATGATAAGTTAGATTTAAGCTACATCTGAGTTAGTTTCAAAGGGCTAAGACAATTGGGTTTGGGCCCAACCCAAAGGCTTTGGTCCCTCTTTTTGTACTTATGTTTCTTCTCGATTCCAAGAAGTCCATACTCTCTTTCATTTGAGTAGAGATTAATCTATAAAATCATGTGGTTGCAGCCTCTACATAACCTATCTTGTGGGAGAATGAGTGGAAGGATTCACAACCACAATCTAAAAAGATTGTGTTTATGATTTCTTAGAAATAGATTAGTGTTAATTTTCCTGTTTTAAATTTGCTTTATGTAGCTTAGAAGTGAGTTTAGTGATTAGATCAGTGGTATTGCATAAATTAGATGTTATTTAAATTCAATAAATTATATGTTATTTAAATTCAACTCATTTTTTCCATCATAAGTTATTTCATTTTTACAATGATAAATGGGTGCATGCATGTGATTGATTATAGGGTTGGTTGATCTCCAGGGAAGGGAATGTTCACCACTTCCATCTTAATCTCCTTCATATTCTCCTTCCACTTCCAAAATTTGTCCCAAAACCCTATTTTATAATACATTCTGCCTAGTACACCAAGAGCACTCATCCTAGTGCAAGACAGGCCTCTGAGAGGACTTGAGCTTGGCAAGGGCCTCAAACCAACCTCCCTCCATTTGCTTCAACGTCCATCCACCTCTCCATACCCTCAAGACAACATTTTCACTTTCAAAAGCCACTCAGATTCCCTCTTGTAGCATTATATGCCTTCTTGTAGCATTACAGGCCCCTTGTAGCATTACAAGCCTCCTATAGCATTACAGGCCTCCTGTAGAAAACCTGTAGCAGCATTTTACTTCATTAGTTTTGATCCCCACTACATCTTTGACTTAGTCTATATGCATAAGGACCCCCAGCTGTGATTTTATGATTAGGAAAAGCTCCTAGGACTCTCCAACCCTTCCTTTTCTTCACTACAAAAACATAGTAGAGTTAGTTTCTTTATCATGCATGTATTTTACTAATTTATAAGCAAGTGTGAACTAGGTAGATGGTACATGTAGTTCAGATTGAGAGTTTGATGAATTATGCAAGATAAATCAACTTCCTTTCTACAAGTAGATGTGGTAATTTGATGAATTATGCAAGATAACATAGCTTTATTTCTGCAAGTAGATTAGCCTTTGTCCTTTCTTGAATTGATTAGCTAACATTTACAAGTTGAGTCAACAAATTTCTATTTTCATAGCTAGAAGCAATTTCCAATTATACCTTTATCAGAAAACTTTCATTCTAATTCAGTAGGAGGAAGGGTCTCTAAACACTTTTGATCTAATTCCATATCTGAGGGTGGCATGAGTGGAATCCTATATGTTGTGAATATAGCATTGTCACCTCTAATTTTATACGAACCTCGGGTTGATAATTTGAGTTGAGGAGCCCCTAGGAGTTGTAACATTGTTGGCACAATACCAGGTCTCACCAATTTTTGGTGTCATTGTTGGGGATGTGTCTAAGTAAATGGTGTTTCTACTTAAGCATTGTTTTCTATTTTGCATACGATTTTTGAAAAAGTAAAAAAAAAAAAAAAACTTTTGTGCCTTGTAGGAGTAGGCATAATTAGGGAAAATTGTTACCAAAAACCTCCACACCCTCAAACAGTAAACCTTCACTCTTTTTCGGTTACTGTGATCTTCCCTCTATGACTATAAGGGAGTTAGAAGACCCTCTAGGTGTGCAACCTGAAATTTTTGAAGAACCTATTAGGGAAGAAGAAGAACTTAAAATATGGTTGAAAACAGGGGCAATAAGGTTTTCCCCATCAGAGAGACCAATGGAAAGGCCTAAATGAAGAACATAAGCCCTACTTCCCTTCCACACTTCCATATCTTAACCTTTGAAGATCCTGATACCTTCATGTTTGAATTTTTTGTTGTCTCTAGGACCTATGACTATGCCTTAGATGAGCAAAAGCTGAAGTTATTCCCCTTTACCCTTAAATATGTAGCCTCACTGGTTTATGGGTATGTCTGAGGGTAGCATCATTATGTAGGCCCAATGCAAAATGCCTTAAATAATAAGTACATGGACTACTGTAGGTCCAAACAAACCAAGAAAGAAATATTTAGGATGACTCTTGGACCTGATGAATCCCTAGAAGACTATGAGGAGAGATTTCAACTCAATTATAGGAGGTCTAACTACACCCTTGATCTTGAATCACTCAAACTAGTTCTTCTCTGAGGGATCAGGGAAGATATGGTGGAAACCCTCAACATGTTGTCTGGAGGAGATATTTATTAGTTATCCTATCATGAAATTAAAATAGTGTTCAAGAATCCCTCTAGGGTTGTCAGGAAGAAGTGTAGGGCTAGTCAAGGCTTGGTCAGTTCCTCTCCCTCCACAACATCCATTAAGAATGAGATATATAACATGTTGGAGGATTTCAAGAGTTAATTTTTTCATACCTTTTCACTGCAAATGGATACCATGCAAATCAAAAGAAAGCAGGAGGAAGCAGAAAGGTCACTAGCTATTTTATGCCCTAGATGCACCAAAAGGCAACCTAAGAATGAGTGCACATTAAATATCATAGAGGTCTTCCTAGTTTGTGAAGAAAATCATGAAACAAATAAATGCCCTTCTTTTCCAGGACTAAAATTTGTATATCAAGGGGCATAAGGAGGGTCAGAGCAACTTTCTTTCATCAATCAAAGAAGACCTCAAGGACCTTGGACATATCAACAAGGCATGCAAGGTTTACACTACTCTTATTATAATCCAAATCAGAATGCACCTTTGCAACCTTGGTACTCTTCCACTAATCCATCATGGTCCACACCTCCTTCTTGGGCTTATTCTCCTCCATATCCTCCTCAACCTGTCAACCATAATTTTCAACCATATCTCCCCCAATATTCTCAATGGCGCAACCCATCACAAGGGTGGAGGCCTCAAGTTAACCAACCTAATTCTTTAATACCTCCACCCTAACCTCAATCACATCTCACTCATCCTACTCCACCTAAGAAACCTCAAATTCCTACTCAACCAAATTTGAACTTGAACAATAAGTAAGCACAACAGGTCTACAATGGAGAGACACCTTATCTTGCTTATGTTGTGGAAATCCAGGAGATCAATCTTCGGTTTGGGAGAGTGCTTCTAGATAAACACCCACCTTATCCACCTAAAGAGATTGAAGAAGAGAAGGAAGAGAGTGTTCCTCAAGTCAATCCACCTCCTTTTCCTTAGAGGTTGATCCACCCTAGCCAACACACCCCAAAAGAGGTTGAAATTCTAGGAGAAGTGAAGAATTTGTGTGTTAAAATACCCCTTCTAGGATATTAAAGATTCCCATATATAGTAATCTCATCAAGGAGAAATGTTTCAAAAATCCTCGAAGAAGAGAAAGAGACACCTACAACATAAATGTTATTGGGAAATTATCTGATTTTATGCTTGGGAGGGTGATATTCTCGAAATATCTAAACCCTCGAAGCCATGTAGTAGATGTGAACATTGATGGCCTTATAGTTCCTAACACCCTGATTGATCTTGGGATTGCAATCAATGTGATGACTAAGGAAACCATGCTAAAGCTAAAACTCCAAGGGGCTTCGATAAATACCACCATAGTGTTGGAGCTTGGAAACGGATCCACAATAGCTCCTTAGGGATTTGTTGAATATGTTATGGTATCTACTAACTCTTGGGAGTATCCTACTGATTTCCTAGTTCTCCATCCCAAAACCAAGTTTAATGGTTATCCCCTCATCTTGTGAAGGCCATGGTTAGCCACTGTTGATGCTTACATTAGTTGTAGAGTTGGGAATATGACCATTAATGTTATAACCAAAAAATTGATCATCTAGACTAATTTATTAGATGGATCGAAGTATACTATGTAAAGCCAATTTTACGATAGTAGAATTTCTTTCACTGTGAGAAATTACTTAATAAACCACCTTTTTTAAGTAATTTATAGTTAAACCCATGAAGAATAATTAAATAAATCACTATTTATTTTATTTTATTCTAGGAATAATTAATTAAACCATTGTTTTATTATTATTCCTTGTCATATTTGACCCAATCATGAAAATAAACAGATAAATCATTTAATTATCTTATTTTTCTCCAAGAATGATTAATTAATCACTAATTAATTATTATTCTGTCAAATTTTACTAATCCCTTAGGAATAATTAAATAAATCCTTATTTGTTTATTATTCCTTAACTAATTCCTTGAAATTATAAATAAATATTTATTTATTTATTTTATTATTTCTAAATAAAAGTTTAAATATTTTTTCCCTCCTAACCAAATATAATAAAATATTCCAAGTGGTTATTCCAAGGATGGGATCAATAATATTTTATTATTGCTCATTATTCGAGGATAACACAATATTTTGTTATAAATAGAAGGGTTTTCCATTCATTATTCACTTTTGATTATTTTCAGTGTTGCACTCACTATTGTAACTTTGATTATTTTCATTGTCACACACGATATTTTTGTTGGGTTTACACATTATAGAGGAGAGAGACTCTACACAAGCTAAAGATGTTTGAGGATAGCCAAGAACCCATCCCATAGAGGGGGATTGGGAACATTTATTTTTTCCCTTCACAAGTGTTATAATAAAACTATTCTTTGTATATCTGGTTTCCATTGGATGATTAGAGTTTTATTTTTTTGGTCAAGTAAGAGTGGAGAATTTAATTAACGGCACAAAAGATTACATATGTTACATGTCTTTACAAGTATAAAGACCAGAAAGGGCAAACCCGTTGATGATTAACCATCAACAAAACCCGAAACCTTACACATAAATCTTACACAAAAAACTCTGCCCATTATCCAATCGGATGGCTATTTGATAAGACCCCAGTGATTCAATGGTCCTTAAAGAAATTTCTTTGGAGACTTGCACAACCCTTACCTGTTTTATGGAGCCAACAAAGAAAATAAATTGTCAATGAATAAAACTTCGGGTCCATTCTAAGACTTAACCTATGAACACTTTTAAAACCTGATATCCATACGATCAAGCCTTTGTTGATATGACAATCCTCTAAGATATCAGAATGGAAACTAGCTTGATCTTTACCCTCTTTACGGATCCAATGAGGATTGTAAACTGCGGATCTATAAATATTCGGGTCCGCTTGAAGACTTAACCTTCGATCAATTTCCAACCTGATAGCCATTCAATGATGGAGGCCATCAAAATCTGTGGTCAGCGACCTTCCAACAATCCCACTATTTAACAAGTACCCCTCCCCTATAATTAACTCTATTTTAAGCATTCTATGTGGGATCAATGAATATGATTGACTTTTGCTTTTGCTTTCTCTTACTTCCACTAGTCTGCCTTTTTTTCGTTCCTCATGGTCTGGAAGTGCTCCATGTGTTTGGCTGCCTGTCTTTGACAATCATAATTTCACCAAGGGTGTCGAATCCCAAGCATGCTTACTATAACTTTCCTTGCAAAGCACTCGTTTGTTCACCAGATGATCAGCTAGCATATTGGATTTTCCTCGCACATGAACAAAGTTGACCGTTCTCAGGGTTCACAGGTGGGAATGAATATGCTGCAAAACCTGTAAAAGCCACCAATGTTTTGAAACTTTTCCAGGTGTCGTTCCATTACATATCTTCTTGGCCACATTAATTACCAATTCAGAGTCTGCTTCAATGGCATCGTTGTGTAGATTTCATTTGATCAGTATTTCAAGGCACTGCTCTGAGGTGATGAGCTCCACCATGTTATTAGTGACAGTCCCCAAAAGACTGTGAAAGATATCATTTATGCACCCCTGCTCATCTCTGATGACCCCGCCAAATCTAGCCATCCCTAGGTTTCCCTTAGAGGCTCCATCTATATTTATTTTCAAGAAACCATTTGGAGAAGGTTTCCAGAAGTCTTTACTAGCAGTTATCTGGCTCACACCCTTGTTTATGCTCTAGGGAACTAGCGAATGGAGACCCAACTGTAGCAGTATGCGAGCATCCTCGGGCAGAGTAGGTTCCTCAGGAGATCTCCACAAAAGGGCTCCAATAGTGTCTTTGAGCTGTCATAATATTTGTACAATAATGTTTTGGGTTGAACCAGTTTTGTTCTTGAAAATCTTGCCATTGCGTTCTTTCCCAACATCCTAGATTATAAAGCTTGGAACTAGAGTCCAAGCTTTTTTGATGATTTCATTGCCTGAGAAGTATTTTCTCCAATTCTTCAAAGTGTTGGTGATACTAAGCCTGTCCCTATCAGTTTGCCTGAAGACTGAGGCCACCCAATCCCACAAGGTAGAGGTGAATGGGAAGAGGTTGAGTAATTTTTCCATCGTCTCCTCTTTTAAACCACATAGATGGCATTTGGATGGGCCAAAAAAACCCCTTTTCAGAAGATTTTCCCAAGTTAGAATTTTATTTTGTTGAACCAACCACATAAATAGCTTTATTTTCATCTAATGCGGGTGCTGCCAAAGGTCCTTCCATACCTTATCAGGGTTTTGATAGTCAAACCCATGGGATAATCATTTAGCCTCTTTGAGGTTAAAGTTACCTTCTATGTTTCTTCCCCATCTCAGTTGGTCAAATGAGGATGATACCAAAATCTTCGTCTGTTCCAAGTCAAGAGCAAGAGAGCCTGTCTGGGCCTTCAAAGGGCTCTCTTCACTATAGCCCAGATCCTTCCATATTCTCCATTTACTATTTTTCCTTGCCTGATCCCAGAAGTCACTTACCATACATAAACCTTTGTTGTCAGTGTCATTCTTGAGAGTGGTTAGTTCTTCCCTAAACAAGTTTGGTTCCTGCTACTAGTTATCCTCCCAGAATCTTGCCAGGTTCCCAGCTCGGATCTCCCAGAAGCTATGCTGCTGGACAATGGCTCTTTTTTCCCAAGTAAGATTCCAAATGTGGGAGCCCTTGATAAGCCCAGACATTCAGATATGATCCCTCTCCTACCAATTATTTGCATATTTCTGTTTCCAAAGCTTGGCCCAAGGGTTTACCGATTTCTTAAGCCACATCCACCAAAAATTTTCCCCCAAAACTCTACTAAGGGTTTCAGGGTAATGAAGTTGTAAACCACCATGGGCCTAAGGTTTGCAGAGCTTGTCCCAAGCTACCAATGCCCACTTCTTTTTCTCTTCCCCTTTGCCCCAAAGAAAATATCTTTGAATATTCCTGATTTGTTGCATAACTCCTTTAGGAGAAGGAAGAGCTGACAACATGAAAATGGGCATGGCCTATAGGATAGCCTTTTTAAGCACAAGATGCCCTGCTAGATTCAAATATTTGCAAGTCCATTTCCTAATCTTGTCCCGAAGTTTGTTAATTACTTGCTCCCACACACCCTTTCTTAAAGGTTTTTCCATAAGAGGCATTCCAAGGTATTTAGAAGGTAACTAATCCCTTTGAAACCTGAGAATACTGGTGAGGTTCCTATGAATAGAAATGTAAGTGTTAAAGAAGAAAACCTTTGATTTGTCAGGCTTACCTCTGTACCAACGGCCATAGAAAATTCATTCAAGATTTGTTTGAAATCTTTGGCTTCCTTGACTGTGGGAATACCTTGCAGCATAGTGTCATCCACAAATTGTTGATGAGTGAAAGCAACACCATCTCTGGTTAGTATCAGTCCTTGGATTCTTCCTTCAACATTTTCCATTTTGATTGCTCTGCCTAGCCCTTCCATCATGAGCACAAATAGGAAGGGGGAGAGTGGATCTCCTTGTCTGAGACCTCTAGAAGGCATAAAGGTTCTGGAGGGAAAGCCATTAAGCAGGATTGAAAAACTAGCTATGGATACAAGGGCCATAACCCATCTGAACCAGTTGTGGTCGAAACCATAAGCTCTTAGCATTGCCATGATGTAAGACTAGCTTAGCTTATCATAAGATTTTGCTAGGTCAAGCTGTATGATCATACCAGCTTGCTTAATGCTGTTAAGAGAGTGTACCACCTCATGAGCTTATATGATGTTATTGAGAATTTGTCTTCCTTCCACATAACTATAATGCTCCTTTGAGACAAGAGTTGGAAGAAGGGGCTTGAGTCTGTTAGAGATCACTTTGGAAATAATTTTGTACATCACATTACATAAATCTATGGGTCTGAATTTGTCCGGTGTCATATCTTTTTCCTGCTTTGGAATCAAAGCTATGAAAGAGGCATTGAGAGCCTTAGAAACCATTTTGGATCTTCTTGAGTCTTCCACAACATCAAGGATGTCTTGTTTGACTATTTTCCAATATGCTTTGAAGAAGTCCACATTGAAACCATCTGGGCTAGGAGATTTCCCATTTTTCATCTCATTGATAACTTCACTGACCTCATCTTCAGACATTGGTTTGTTAAGATTGTGATTATCTTCCCTCATTACAAGGTTGGGAATGTACTTTGTGAAATTGTTAATGAACAGTGATAGTTTAGGAGAGGCTCCTATGCTATGCTAAGGAAGTGTTGAACTACGACAGATTCCATTTCTTTGTGGGAGACAAGCTCTTTCCCTTGAACGTCTCTAAGTTTTGAAATTCTGTTATGTGACTTGTGATCCAATGTTGATTTATGAAAAAACTTTGTGTTTCGTTCCCCTTCTATGATCCACTGCACGCTCGATTTCCGTCTCCAGAAAATATCCTCTTGCATGCACTTATCTTCCCATTCCTTCTAAAGAGAATCGGCTTGAGTTTTCATTTCCTCAGTAAAACCATCTGTGATGACGATCTGATTAATCCCCTGGAGTTTCTATTCAAATTTTATTTTGGCTTTAAAAATATTACCAAACTCTTTTTTGTTCCAATCTTTAAGTTTGGATCTGATATGTTTAAGTCTTTGTTGCATCATCAACATTTTAGTGCCTTGAACGGGCATATATTCCATCCACCATTTGTCAATATTGCTGGTGAAGTCAGGGTGAGAGAGCTAGGCATTTTCAAACCTAAAAGGCCTGTTCCTTAGTGTACCCATAAAAGTGGCTTCAAGCTGGATAGGCGAGTGGTTCGAGCCTCCAAAGGGAAGGGTTAAAGATGACATGTCAAGGCCTGTGAGAAGGAGGTTATCTAAGATTATGAATCTATCTAGTTTAGAGGAAACTTGAGAAGCCCCTCCCCTCTTATTGTTCCTGGTGAAGGTGCCATTTATTGTTTCAGTATCCACCAATCCCATGTTATTTAAGAAGTTCTGGAAGGCAATGGAGTCTCTGCCTAGTATTCTGGTGCCACCATTTTTCTCTGTAAGAGATTTGATCATATTGAATCCCGTACCAGAAGCCAAGGCATGTCAGGATATCTCTCTCTTAGCTCCTCAAGGGAGGTGAGAAGCTTGAGTTTGTCTTCTAGTTTTTGATGACCATAGACATTTGTAATCATGTAGATCTCTTTATCACCCAAAGGTTGAATCACCAGTGATAGGTAGTTGCTGGATGCTTTAGCATCTAGGATTCCAAGTTTTTGGGGATCCCAAAGTGTAAGAATTCCCCCCGCCAAGTTATCTTCCTTAAACTCTAGATACTCATACTTGATTAACAATTTTCTATGTATTTCTCTGATCTTTTCCATCGAACACTTTGTTTCCTGAATAAAAACCACATGTGGCTTTTCTTCTTTTATTCTACTGCTAAGATTTCTTTGTTTCATTTTACTTCCTAGACCCCTAATGTTCCAGGTTGTGAGATTCATTAAGAAAGGTTTTTAAAGGAGTAACTGGTGAGATCTTTCATCTTACATGATTTTATCATGAGTTTCCCACATTTGGTCGGCAATTCATTCTGTCTTTTCCTACCCGGGTTCTTGGAAGAGTGGCCCGACGTTTCCCCCATTGTTTTCATCCCTCTATTCTCCTGGCTGTCATGGTTTCTTTCGAATCTAGAACCTTTCGACTGGGATCTCCAGAGGAAGAGCTCTTGAACCCTATCAAACTCCTCTTTTGGCAGGGAGTCAACCCCTTTGGTGATCCCCTGCTCTAGAAACTTTTCTAGATCTATTCTCCCTTTCTAGAATATCCCGCAGTTCATGGTTGTCCATTCCCACCTCACTTGGGGTCATCTCATGGTCCCTACTGAGCTCCATAATGCTCGGTATATCATCCTTTTGCTGGCTGTTCTTTGGTATATCCTCCATGCTAGCATCCCTTTCTTTCTCAGTGGGATTAATCTTTGATTCCTAGTTTGCCCTGTTGTTTCTGACTTATTCTTCTAATATCTTGAAACTATTATGGCTCGGTTGCCCATCCTTGTTGATTTTATTTTGGTACTGCTTTCCTCCTTTCCCTTTACCCCCCACCTTAGTGAAACCCTCAGGATCTTTGCCTGTGGTGGTTTTCGTGTTGCTCTCCAGTTTGTTTGTTGGGCAGTCTCTATATAGGTTCCCATGTTCATGGCAGTTACGACACCTAAATGGGACATGTTCATATTCCAACACATGCACCCATTCTTTATCATACACTTCTAAAATGATCTTGTCTAGAAGTGCCTCAGATAATTCCATTTCCACACAAATCCGAGCGAAGGAAGTGTATTTTCCTCTTAGAGTCACATCTGATATCTTTATAAAATGCCCTTGCTTGTTGCCGATAGCATTTAGAGACTCCAGTAGCCAATAATATAAAGGAAGGGAGTAAAGTCTTATCCATACTGGTACCGAAGTGAACGATTCTCGCTATGGGACAAAATTCATCACCCATAGTCGCATGTAAAGCCCTGCAGCAGCGTAAAAATAGGGTCCTCCCTCAAACACTCTATCTTTATCCTCTAAGCTTGTGAACACCACCGTAAAGAAGCCCTTCGACCCAAAGTGAAGGTTTATTTCTCCCATTCGTTTCTAGTGGTTCCTTATCCATGTGTGCAAATCCTTCTCCGTCGGCCATATCCCCATAAATTTGCATATAACCGTGTGTTCGACCATGTGATCTCTGTGCACTTGAATTGTTGGGTCACTTAAAACTACCCAAGGAATAATGGTCCACTTAGGTTTATAGACCCTTGTCGAACTCATAGGTGTAGCTTTCTGACTGCTACCCCCTGCCCTCTACTCCCTACTATCTTCCTTGTGATTCTCTTCTTGTCCATGTGTTCTGATATTTCCTGTGTTAATATCCTCAGTTGTCACCTTTGTTGATTTCTTGAAGCAATGTTGACTAGCACCCTTGCTTTTGTTCGCAACTACTTGACTATAGGAGGGAGCAGAAGTCCCTCCTCTATGTCCCGCCATGGTTGCCAGTGGCCAAACCCTAACTCAAACCCTAGTTCAGATTGCAGAGCCATTGCCAGGTTTGTTCCTGTCAAGTTAGCCGATATGATCATTGGATGATTAGAGTTATTCCTTTTTCTTTTTGCTATTTAACTATGATTGTAGCATAGATACATACTTTGGCAGATTTTGTTTCTATCAGTTGATGCAGATCTACAATATTTAGTAGCCATTTATATTGTTGAGATTGTTTGTCATCCACAATCTTAAGTGGGTTCCTTTCATACATCTTTGAGAAGAAAACACTACAACAAAATTGGTAACTCCATTGGGTTTTATACTTCAGATCCAGAAACCTAGGTGACCTTCGATTTTTAGGTTAGAGTTTCTTATTTTTTCAATTCTATTAATGTTTCCTAGATTTTTAACCCCAAATCTGATAAATTTTTGACTTCCATGAGCTTTTTGGTCATTTCCGCTGGTCATAGGAATAAGCCATGACAAAGGAGACACCTTTTTCTAAGATTTTCTGACCAGGATCCATGAAGCAGAAATCACACTTTTTGGGCCCAAAGGTGTGATCCCTACAGAGAAACAGGTGAGTACCTGTGATTTTTGGGTTTTAGGGTTTTTCTAAGATATGTTTTTGGGTTTTGTAGAGTTGTCTGCTTGGTTTTCTGACCTCTGTCTTGTCCCACTTAGGCCTTGATCCACTCTGATTTACTTGTCAAAGTCAAATTTAGCCTCCCCTGGGGCTTCTAGTATGCTTCCACCTTTCTAGGAGGAGTTTAGTTGAGTGAGTAGTCTAAGTTTCTTTAAAACTTTTAGCCACATTTTCCAAATCTGTAGCATTTTGTTTCAGATCTATTAAGATAGGTTGTTACCATCCAGAGTTTCACATTTAAACTTGTTTGGTCATTTGCCTTAGGGTCCCATCGGTTGCCCTAGGTGTTTCACCCATCTCCCTATATTTTTGAAGTGATCTTCTTCTGGGCTTTTGTTGTTGTTGCACCACTCTCCAACAACTTAGTGTCACTTTATCCCAGTCACACCGACATTTAGATCTCTTGACCATTTCAATGTATTCTCCATCGGTTTAGCCACCAAGAAGTACAATGTTTGCAAACCCAGTTTAGGTGGGTTTTAGATAATTGTTTTGTTGTTCATTTTCTGGAATATTAATTTCAGTTTATTTTCAGCAATATTTTTTCTTTTTTACAAACATGATCTGGGCTTAATCAATTAATACACTTGCATAGACAAGCACACCTAAGTGAAGGGCGCTTGGTTTACACACCAAGCCAAGACATAACATAATAAATTTATCTCCCGGCATCGAGACAAAGATATATTGTTGATCTCCCTTCACCATTTTCATGTTCTATGTGTCCTACCATCATTGTGTCACCAAGGCATTTGTCACGGAGACTTAGGCCTTCATCCCCAGTTTTCTCTTGGGCATATTACCCCTCCCCATTGGGATTGATTTCATAGCCCTCCGAGTCCCCATATTGACTCTTCTACTAGTTCTTCTAATTCCTCATCTGATTTCGAGCCTCCTTCATCGCATATCGTCACCATGTCTGGACCCACAACTAGTGTAGGAACCCAACCTGGTGTTGGCTTCGGTTCTATCCCGGTGGTCACATCAAGAGGAACAGTCTCAAGAACCATTCCAACAGCCCCCATGCTCCCCTTTATGGCTGGGTTAAGTCTACCAGATTTTAACTAGTTGATAAATGACCCCATACACCATGATGTTGGTTGGCTCTCTATGCCGACCAAGCTTCCCTCAGACATCTTGAAGTTTGAGGGTAATGCTGGAGAGGATCCTACCAACCATGTTCGATCCTTCCACATGTGGTGTTCGTCCAACTCTATAACCGATGACTCCATTCATCTTCGGCTATTCCAACACACATTCAATGGAGACGCTACAAAATGGTATGTAGGCCAACCTTTCACATCTCATTCCATTTTCACGACACTTGCTAAAGTGTTCCTTTCATAATTCCAGTTACCTCTCCGGTTTGACACTGGTACTAAGCTATTGACCACACTAGGTCACTCTTCCACCACTCGCCTTTCTAACCATGTTCAATAGTGGTGTCAAAGGAGGATCACATGTTGTTCCCCACCTTTAGAAAAACATATCTATCTAGATTGGTTCCTTGGGAGCCTTTTATGCCCCTTTGGAAAAGATGTCACATCCCATTTTCCTCAGCCCGAGGAAGAAGCTCTCCAAATCACTTTGAGATATGATCTGATTTATGCACAATCAAGTTATGTCTATACCATCATTCTAGACCTCCCTAATCCTGAAAGTTCTAATGCATTGGGGACATCTCACGCCACTGACGGTATCGTTTGATCCCTTTCACACTCTTCATCATATATTCAACAAAGTTATGGCTACCCATAAGGGGCACCAGTTCCTCCAAAAATTATGCCCCTTCTACTATCAACATGTTTCCAGGGCCCCAACCCATCTACCAAAATTTTGCTCCTCCTTATGCATAGCCGAGCTCCAGCCCCTCAAGCATTAGCGTCACAGCCTCCCATGCATCGTCAGCCCTAGCAGCCACCACCACCTTAGGTTCAAGTGTTTGCACAACAAAGTGCTACCAATCCCAAAAATTCAAAGAAAAAGAATAAGGGGAAGGGTAATAAGGGTAACTAGGGTAACCAAGGTAACCAGCCTAGTGAACCCCAAGGGAACTAGCTTAACATCAGCAACTAGCAATACGACAGCCAGCCCAAGCAGAACAAGGCTATTCATATGAACAAGCCTTGTGCATGTTGTGGTGTACATGGCCATTACACACATGAGTGTCTCCTCTTACCCTAGATGTACCAAATGTGGGAAGCTCAAGAAACTTCTATAGGTCAACAATCACCTCAGAATCCTACGCCTACCCAACCGACAATATTTCTCACAAATCCTTTCACACAGCAAGGATTTGTTGTTGCTCAACCTTAGCCAGGTCAAGCAGCCCATCTCCCCCAACCTTCTGGTCTCGGTGACTACCAGATTCTTATGATGAACTCTGATGAGGTCAACCCCTCCAATATCAACCTGTAAACTCGCTCACATCAATATGACAAGCCCTCGACTTCATTTTCTACCAAGTCCAAAACCAAAATATTTGTTGAGCCTCTTATGACACCAAATGGTCCTTTACAGATCCCTAAACCTAAATTTTAGGCCATTCCTAAGATCCCAAAAGGGCCATTACGCCATAATGCAGCTTCTAACAGAGTTGCACATACATACAATATAGTAGATGACTTGGCGCAATCACCTACTGCCATGTCAACGCTCAAAATCCTCCAATCGTGCCCATCCCAAAAGAAATCTCTACTTACTACCTTGGGTGTAGTAGATCCTTCTGTTAATCATATGATTGCATTCCCGGTTGATACATCAGAGCATTCACCATTGCCTTCATCTGTTGCTTTCCAGATACCAGTTAGAGTCTATAATGCCATCATCTCCCGATGAATTATTGATGAAGGTGCATCCACCTGTGTGATTTCCATTGTTGTCTAGAAACAACTCAAGTTACTCGAGCTATCCCCCTCCACCACCACTTTGCATGCTTGGGATGGACACTCCTCCCATCCCCTTGGCATGCACTGCAACTATCTAGTGACCCTTGCAGGCAAGATTGTCCATGTTGACATTGAAGTCATTGATGCCACTTTGGATTACAACATTCTCTTAGGTCATAGTTACACATATGCCATGTCATTCGTTGTGTCTGCAGTGTTTCACAAGATGTGCTTCCCCCATGAAGGGAATATCATTACCACCGATCAGTTGACTTATTACGAGCCGACATCAGTGACCTCCCCCAAGTCCATTATCTCCTTGGTATCTGATAAATAGTCTTTAATTCTCCCACCGAAGTTTCACTTGGAGTCTATAAAGATTCTTCATTATTGGGTTCTTTTCCTAGTCCTCCCCCTCCCATCTCAGAGCCTAACTCTATGAGTGTTTTCATGTTACAAGCATCATGGGCTACCCTTAAGTAGTTTGGTACACCTAATCAACAACCAAATCCTTAACACCCTACTATTTCTCTTCTAGTTGAACCCTCTGGACCCACCCCCCCAGGACCTCCTCTATTTTTGGGTGCCTCTCTTATGTTTCTACTAGGAACCATTCCTCCATGTCTCAACCATCTAGGAGCTATTTGTTTGGGGCATTACCCTGTAGGCCAGATACCTTTCTTGTTCCCTCCTCTGAGAATTCTTTCTGTACCTTTCATCACTTCACTGGTCCTTCTTAACATGACTCTAGGGATCCCAGTATGGTACATCGATCCCCGTGTGAAAATTCCACTGGGTCTTCTAAGTCATCATCATGCTTTGACCTCAGTTCAACCGGTCCCCTTTACCCCCGTCGTTGCTTCAGTTCCATCACAACCTCAATAGGAACCAGCTCCTGTTTTGAAAGCATCTAGCCATGGGGTCAAAGCTAAAAGGAAAGACTCAAAAGACAAGGCTACCCAAGCTCCTCTAGCACCTAAGGCTCCAAATCCATCACCTTTGTGAATTTTGTGTAAATTTATTGGGCATGCCACCAATAATTGTCCTGAGCTTCCTCAACTTAAACCTTTGGTTCATGAAGCATTCCTGATCCAGGTGGATATTGGTGGCCACCTGCCAAGTCCACATGGACCCCCACCATTATCTTTCTCAGCATTTTCAGTTTCCTTAATTGTAGCACAACTTACTATTTTTAGCAGTTTTTCGGGTCCTGAACTTCCGGAGCCGTTTTGAGGCCCTAAACGACGTTTTTTGGGATCCCAGGGGCAACACGGGTCCATTGGACCAGTGTTGCCGTTCCAACAATGATAGTGCTCGAATAGATCTTTCTAATGAGCTATTGTACGCGTCAAACGGAGATCATATGCTAAAGTTACGACCCCGGGAAGTTGAGGTACCAACTTACCCCCAAACGGGGCCCACAGTTTGGCGTTTCATCTCCTAGGGTTAGGTTTTGGAATGTTAAGGGTTTTTCATTGTTCTCAACAATAAATAGGCCTTCGAGCCTCATTGTAACACAGTTCAGAGGCATGTAGCCATCACATCTCTTCTCAGAGATAAGCTACCATCGCCCTAGCTAGTTTATTCCATTTCTGATTGTAAGCATGTTTCAGTATTTTCCATTAATGAAATGAAGTATTATTTCGCTGCATATTTGTGTATATGGTTATCTCTGTAATTTGTTGCGTTCCTGTTTGAATCCGGATCAGTGGTATCAGAGCGGTCTGCTTTTTCTCTGTTTTTTTCTTTGCATGTCCCCAACAAGGTCGGGATATAAGGAGTTAGGGCTTGAGCTGGTCGAACCTTTGCAAGGCCAGCCTCGCAAATCCCGACGACCTCCCATGGTGGATGAGAAGAAAGACGAGGGAGCAAGAG